>CAJVPJ010000256.1:0-31924 GCA_910592205.1 Paraglomus occultum | reverse complement strand
GGCGATGAAAGTAGATAACGAGGAGCGTCAACCGAGAACGTTGGACGATATGGCGAAAGAAGCCGACAATTTGAGGCGATTCTTTACGAGTGAAAGTTGAAATAAATAAGAAAACTATGCTCACGGAGAAAACAATCGTGTAATCTCTCCCATGTTCTTTATTCTATTTTGGTCGCACTTGGTAATAACAATAAATTAATAATACACAATTAAGTAATACCCGGGAGGGCTTAATAACCAGCAGCCATTCCGTTTTTTCTAAAATCACTTGCGGCGTTCAGCAGTCCATCTTTGAAGCGCATAACAGCCTGTACTTCGGACATTCCTTGAGAAATATCGACAACCGTCACCTAAATATGAAAACACAAGTGTTAACATATTATCATACAAAGTAATCGGTATACGCGTTCACTTTACAAGCTCTCATACATTATGTCCTCGCAATACAAGCCCTTCAATGAGTTCTTGAGGGTATCCGGATTCAATTATGACCTATGTGCATGAAAAATGAACCGTTAGTTTTTTTTATGTCTATTAGAAGCGATGGACGAGACGGGTAACTTACCTGGTTTGGCAATAGCTGGTGATGTACGCGAGGAGCGTCTATTGCTTTCAAAATGTTCATGTTAAAGTCATAGACATTTATTATAGCCTGTTGACAAAGAAAACAATCAGTCTACGTCGCTTTCCCTCAAATAAATAGATTCTTTAGCAACACAAGAGGACTTACTTGTAGAGTAGCTGTTATTATCTTGGCGCCACCACTGGCACCAAGCACCATCTCGACCTCGCCATTATTTTCTATTATTGCCGGTACTGACGAGGATAGTGGTCTCTTGGCAGGTGCTGTCACATCGCATAATAAAATCGCGTGTTTGTCATATAATGGCAGACGTTGGATTGCAACTATTATTATAACATTAAAACTTTCACCTACCGACGTAATTGAAAGGAGATGGATATAAACCAAAGAAATTGGGTGTTCCTGGTATAGAGAAATCATCCATTTCGTCATTAAGCAGTATTCCTGTCTTTTGATCTAATACAAGAGATCCAAAGACTAGATTAACCTATTAACATTGTAGAAATGTATTAGAGTTTTGAGGTTCCTTGGACTGAGTTTTCAGTATATTGAATAGCTACCGTTGAAGTCAGGGCAATTGCTTGTCCATCTTTATCCATAACGGATACATGAGTTGTTCCATGAGTTTCCTGTACATCAAATCGAGGATTATAATATTCTGGGTCAAAGGTCGTGTCCTATTGTTGGAGCCAAGGATTAGTCAAGCAATGATATCTCAACATTATAAAGCAATACACACACACTCACGTCAGATATGTTTCCTCTTTGTAGACTTGCAAAGTCTTTTGTGAGCATTTCTGCCATATTTGCTGTATTGTTGACCTTACAAAAAAATAGAGGTAAGGAATTTGCGCAAAGAAACGTTTCTAGAGTTTGT
The DNA here is from genome assembly GCA_910592205.1 of Paraglomus occultum. Classification (NCBI taxonomy): domain Eukaryota; kingdom Fungi; phylum Glomeromycota; class Glomeromycetes; order Paraglomerales; family Paraglomeraceae; genus Paraglomus; species Paraglomus occultum. Next base: position 30,464 of record CAJVPJ010000256.1, on the reverse strand, counting down.
TGATACTCCAATGTTGATATAGATTTAGAATGCTTACAAAGTCAGGGTCACCCAATTCTGTTCTTCTTGCGAATCCGTCTAAAAAAATAGGAATTGTAGTAGACGTCAATACGTGGCAATTCACAAGTGCAGTATATATCAAAAGTATTCCCTACTTACACTTAAGTGCCTCTACAATCCTATGTACGTTAACTTGTGTGGGCCCGTCTACCTTCAGTTCATAACCCTCTAGTATATTTAATATATTAATTAACGCCGGACCACTTGCCGGAGCAGGAGCTGTTGATATCTGAAAATATTTAGTGCGAAAAGAGGGAAAACCATTATTTAGCACTTTTACAATCAGCAGTAATTTTAGTGGCTGAACGATTTCTCACCTTCCGACCATGATAATATCCGACGACTGGCTCGCGGACAATAGGGTTATAAGATGCAAAATCTTCAAGTGTCAATATGCCGCCCTCTTGTTGGATTTTGTCCACAAGTGCGTTTGCTATGCTTCCCTAACATTTAAATCATTAGTCAGTTAATTGTTTATGCTCACCGGCTCTTTCAAGGAAACAACCCGCAACGCACTTACATTGTAGAAAACATCAGCGCCTTCTGTGGCAATTAATTCCAATGTATCGGCCAGATTTTCTCTTTTTAACAAGTCTCCTTCTACCAGTAAAGTACCGTTAGGCATATATAGTTCCGCCAACCCTTCATCTTTTTTTAACAATTCTTTGAATATCTATAGCAAAAAACATTCCAATAATTTAAATAAAGAGTTTGTTATGACTTCTACACTTATTCGACTATATATACCTGAATTCGTCTTGCCAGTTCAGGTGGCACTGTGAAGCCGTCTCGGTTCATTTTAATTGATGGCTCAAACAAACTCTTCCACGGTAATTTACCAAACCTGTACGAACACGTCAAGTTAGATGAATGCACATTATTGATAAACAATCAGGAGAGACAATTATTACATGAAAAAGTTTACTTTTTATGTGCGAGTTCAAATCCTCTTATCTCTCCACTAAATAACGTGTACATTTGTTAATACTCTTATTGCTCAAATTTCAATGCAGCAGCAAAATCAAGTTGATCAAGGAATCTAGGAAATCTATGCATTTTGATCGACACATACGGTACTCCAACACTAAGTCCTCCGTACTTGGCAAGTTCAGGCTGTTTAGAATACATCGTCTTGTTTGCGGCACCTGCAGCCGTTTCTCTGAAATCTATTACTTCTGTTTTTCCGTCAGTTCCACGTATAATCATGAAACCACCTCTAAATATTGAGAAAAACATAAGTCAAAGCGTTGTGACGAATTATCTACAATGAAATCAATCATTTCATACCCTCCAATTCCGGCCGAAAAGCTGTTTATTGAACCAATACAGAGCTGCGACGCAATGGCAGCATCCACGGCTGATCCACCAGCCTTTAATACTTTTATAAATTTGTGATGAAAAACGAATGCAAAAATCATTAGTAAAGGCCTGCAATCCACAACCAGCAACAGTATTAGATTGTTAGAATTTGGGACACATACTATCCACACCAATATTAGAACAATGAATCTCTTCTGATGCGACAGCTCCATTCTTTGCGATAATCAATCCCACAGGCTTGATGGGTTGCGTTTTTTGCTTGACTGCAAATATCCAAATATTTTTCCATTATGATTCTTGTCTTGTCTTACGTCAAGTGGAATTATTACAGAAATTCCAACCGGATTACAAAAAAGAAACCGATTATACCATCTCGCAGCCCGACTAGTGCGAATAGGATTACCAGAAAGATAATCAAGAACCAAACAGCATATAGTCTCGCTCCAGTATTAACTTTCTTTTGTCCTTTTCTCCATGTATCTCGTCTCCTACTTGATCGGTGGCGATTGACCGGTCTCGAATCTGACGATGGTGCAGATGATACAAGCAATCCCGTGCGATCCGTGGCATCGTCAGCGGGTCGTCCTTCTTCCAATGTAGGTGTTGATAAGCGTACCATAGTCATTGGTAGGGAATCATCTTCTGAAGAGCTATCGGGGTCCATTGGCTTTATATGGTTGCCCGAATCTAGGGTCAGATTTATAATCGATAATAATAATTTATCATAAATAGGTTTTATATCAATGCAAGCTGTAGATCTTAACCGGATGATATTTACTGCGAATATGTCAGACACGGATGGGAATTGTCCCTGAAAAGTTTTTTTGTCGCCAGATCATTTTTGTGTATCATCGCGCAATCAAAATTCAGATTCTTGACCAATCATTTGCTTATAATTTATCGGTAATAGTATCACAGCCCTGCTTATTAATATTAATGAAATCTTCCCAACTAAAAAATGTGCCAGATTCTGAAATGCGTAGAAGGGCATTATTTTTAGCAGTCCGATATAGTTCTCATGCCCAAATAATTGCTCAAGTCTATATATGTATTAATCTTGACAATGTTTTTACACCAAACGCGCTTGACATAAAATTAATCCAAATTTGCGTGCACAGAGGAATTGTCTCATTTATTAGTTAGTATGTGAGCGTGTTCTTCGTATGCAATTGTTGACTAAAGAATGCAATCGAAAAAATTTATTCCCATCCCACTTGTATAATCAACCATCTCCATTTCGAAATCGTTAAAATAAATAAACATCTGATATTGAACAGCAACTCTTAACGTGCCAATCCATATTTGCTGTGTTTATTCTCAACATGCATGGTATGTTTACTCGCGTCAGATTTAATTGTCACATTTGAACAGTCAAATATTAGAGGAACACCAAGCACGACCGATATGATAGTCTCCCTTCTTTACGAATTCTAATTGTGATATTTTTGCCATCCACTATTCCAATTCCTGGTCGTCAATTACAAGTATAAGAATCAATGGTAGTTCTTTAATTATTATTGTCCCACCACTAATAATGAGTCTCAATCCACTATTGTCAAATATAACATCCGTGCCAAGACTTTAATTGTTAATGCAAATGATTGTTAAAAATGACTAGTTTGTGGAAACCGAAGCCAAACAGGGAAAAACTCTTACGAAAAAGGCTGCGATCATAACTTGACTCCAAGAACCCGATACTTGCACGAATATCAAAAAGAGTTTCATATAAACGGAGTAATGGTTATATATACTGCATGCAAGTTAAATAACGGTAAAGAAGGTTTATTCAAGTCGTATAATGTTACTTGACCATGTCGCGACAACCAATACTATTCTTAGTAATTCTTCTTCATACCAACACTCAATAATAAAGTCAAATACTAAATTGTTTTATTTTATAATAAAGGTGACGGTTTTGCTTGATCCTGGAATTCCCAGTGTAAATCTTCAACATCCCAGCCGCCGATGCGAACCCATCCATCCTGTTTCACATGATACACTAAAAAAGAAAAATAAAAAGTCGTCAACACCAATATGCAAAAGCATGCTGAAACACGATACTGTAGTATACATATAATAATATATCCAAATCTATGTTGGATCATGACACTCGATTTGGTAATGTTAGCAATTTCAATTAAATATATACCGTTAACGCTTCCTCCGGAAGCACCATCGCGGTGGGTGGCATGATAAATAGCTCGTTTTCCTAAAGCAATCGCGCTCTGTACATCAAGATCATAATCAATTCCGTTATCAAGAATACCATATGCAAATGGCGATCCGGATCCAACAGAGAATATGTCGCCATGCAACCGGTTGCCTTCACTGTCAATGTAAAAAATGTTAGGACCCTACATACAGGACAAGAATAAAGTTTAGACGTAAATCAATCAATCAAATCATCAGATTTGTGCTTGCGCGTAAAGTAATTTCAGTTGTATTGCACATTTCTTACCGTCTTATCCCAGCCCGTTACCATCGAACCCTATAGTGTTTAAAAGTCATTAAGAATCATTCAGGCAACTCTTGCTGGATACTCAATACTATACAATGATGACCACAGACCATTGACAAATCCATTCCTTTGTATCTGTAGATCATATTAGCAAGCAATTTGGACGCTGCTGCTACCGAGATGCGCTCTTTATTTCTCAACTCGTATAGCCTTTGTACATGAAATAAACAATTAAGTCAGACAGTTTAAGAATATACACAACAGCGATAACGACAACTACAACGATGACGACAACAACTCACCGACATTGTCGTCCAAGTTCTCTTTGCCAAAATGAGCAATCGGCCGCACCACCAGCCATTGTTCCCAGAAGGAAGGGATTAATTTCTATGATTTTTTTCACAGTCGAAGTGGCTAAGGAGAACGTGCAATCGATTAATTATGGTTGTAAAAGTATGACGGTAAGAAGGCAATCATAACGATCGCCAAAAATAATAAACATTCGCGCACATTCACGACACAACCGAGATGCATCTGCACGCAACGTTCAAAAGAAAAAAAAAAGACATTCCAATTCCGACACACATACAAACATAGTTTCCCTGCGAAGCTCTAGAATCAGCAGCTACAATCACGCCACCGTTAAATTTGAAGGCTAATGTGGTAGTTCCGTGCGCTATTTCTATCTTACAAGGTGAAGAGTCGGACGTTATCTCCCTCAGAAATTTAACTGGCTTTCAAATCCAATTTTTATCTTTGTTAGATATCGTGCAAAAGCAAAGGAAAAGTTCTCGTCAAACCCAATGCGCTTTATGAATTGTCAACTTACGTCATGAACGGCAGGAAACTGGAACATCGGTAACGTGAATCCATTAGCTGTGTCCCAGTCAAACGAGCTGTCGTGGAAAACTTCTTCTTCATATAACGCGGAAGCGTTCTTAAACTCATTCAAAATCGAGTTCATGGTCAAGTAGATAATAAATTCTCGTAAAAATCAACAAGTATTACAATGATGTGATGACTTGCGTAACGTGTTGACGCAAGCAGATCCCAAAGAATGCTGCAATACTTGATCGCTAATGAAAAAAGGTTGATTCGTGCTTATTTCCTGTACAGACACTATGGATATGAATTCATTTTTACCCATTCAAGTTCCTTGGACTCCTCAAACAGCTACCTCGGCGCCCAAACAGGCTCCTTCCTTCTTTCCATATGCTGATAATGCAGGGTATGTCTGGTCGGGATACGAAGCAATCGTGCTTGAAATAATGTTGATAATATTAGGGATATGTTTAAAATTACGAAATTGTCAAGGGCGAACGATCTAACGTCCCTCAGCATTTTATTTTTGGAATCATGTCTAAATCATTGTAAGCCAGTCTTACAGGAAAACGAGAGAAATAAAACACGCACTTTGATATGCAAGACGATACCTATCATTTATCATGACACTCATATTCCCTTTTTTAATGTCTTTTTCCTCCCACAGGACTGTTGCAGCAATATCAGGGACAGATTTCGCTGTCCTTGCTGCTGATACTCGACAGAGTGCGGGCGGTAACTATTTGATCAATACACGATATCAACCGAAAATGTTCAAATTGTATGCCTGCTCCCAACGAATCAAATTTTTTTGTTGTTTAATCGTTCAACTTTAACAAGTCACTTTTTAATTCTTTCCAAAGATCGAATGGTTCGGTTTTCGGAACGTCAGGGTTTTATGGTGATGCAACGACTTTTCTTAACAGGATCAATCAAAGATTAGAGGTACATGTTTTTATGATAAGCGGTTGCGTTGGTGGAAGAGGGAAAGGAAGGAACATGTGAATAGTTGGATTTTGTTTATTGACTCGACGAATGTTTCGGTTCGTAGTGGTATAGACATGCACATGACAAGGAGATGTCAACTCCAGCGCTCGCTCAGTTGATATCCATCCTGCTGTACTCTAGACGATTCTTCCCATATTACGTGCGCGTCTTATTAGGAGGTTTGGACTTGGAAGGTGGGCTATTTCAGTAAATGTGGGTTTTACCGCGTCTCTTTCCTTCAGCTAACGGGATTGTTCTTTTTTCCAGGCCGTGGTGTGGTTTATGGTTATGACTCAATAGGGTCCTATGAAGCCTGCCTTTCCCGAGCTGTTGGATCTGGTGGGAAGATGATTCAGCCCTTCCTTGACAATCAAATCGAACGTAAGACACAAACTGGCATCTTGCGAGCACCACTTACGTTAGATAAAACGAAAACTATTATGAGAGACGCTTTCACATCAGCTGCCGAGAGAGATATCTATACTGGAGATTATGTGGAGATATTTACTATCACCGCTCAAGGTGTGAATGTGGAAAAGTTTGACCTGAGGAAAGATTAATTTGCGAAAAAAGAAAAAAATAAAGTATCTTACAAGATGAAATTATGGGACATTTTTAGTTGTTTTATTTTAAATTATATTTTAGCAAAGCTTAACCATCCAGCAGCATATTTGGAATGATTATCCTTTGAGCAAATAATAAAGAACGGTGAAAGACGAGCCCGCCAATCTGTAAAACGAGCCGGCTGATTTATAAGATAGTTGACGATGTTAATATTGTTGAAAAGCCAACAGACAACCACTTCTAATTAAACTGTCAGAATTAATATCAAGCTAAAGTTAATATGGGCAGAAAGATGTCAGCCTGTTGCGTTGTAAGGGAGGAGCCGTACACTTCGTTTTTACTGATCCATTACGGGATGTATCGAAATAATGTTTCGCGTAATTAAAACAAGAGAGACGGAATTTTATTTGCAGCAAAGTACGCGTTTACCAATTAAACTCAACAAGACTAACGGTCAAGTTATGCGTATATGAGAACCAACGTCAACATCCCATTTAACGTAAAAAAAATCGCATCGTTAATTTCAAGGAGAGATTTCTGTTAATAATTACATGAACAATAAATCCCGACAATAGCGCAAAGGATATGAGGTGACTCATATTACCAGTATGTGTCTATTTTACTTCCATACACTCATGGATTTTTCTCTTGACCACTCCATCACCTGTGCGGTGAGAAATTATTGGTGAAAACTTTATTGTTAAAGTAATAATATTGTCATGATAGTCGTCAGTAAGCACTGTTTGGCTTTAAAAAACAAGACATTCGCCGTCCAGCGTCTAGCGAACGAGGGCTGAAAGATTAGTCTGTCACGTGGCTATTGTTTGTCTCAACTGTAACAGATCAAAACTGGTTGTCACTTTTCTAATTTTGTATTTGTGGTCATAGTTCGTATGTCTGCGCCTAGCTCAACTACTCCACCTTCCCCAACCGTGTCAAATGATGCACAGCCGAAGAAATCAAGATATCCTTATATCGGTAAAGAGATCCCAATTGATCCCCAAGTGATAAACCAATTAGAAGAACAAGCCACGATAGTGGCTGAAAATCTAGACACAATGATGAAGAATGTACAAGAGAGAATGTATGAGGTAAGATATAAGGAAAAGTTATGGAAGAGATCATGAACAGACTTGTTATGTGAATGTAGCAGCTGCCAAGCCGTTAAATGGCAATGATTATTCATTGATCATTGATTCTCTAGGCACACTTAATAAATTGTCATCTTCCATTACCGACATCATAGGCATGTAATGCAACCCAACTCTCCTTCACTGTGTACGAACAGTCAGTCGATGACTACGAATCGGCGATCAACGAGGCCGCCAAAAACACGAGAAAATTGATTGAGTTGTGTGATGCATTGAACCAAGAATTCAACGGGGTTTCCGCTTTGGCGAGTAAAATGTGAGTACGTTGACTGGATCTGTGTGTATTTATGTGTTTATCCAAGTAGCATTTATTTACAAACTATTTGCTGTGGGATAGAAAAAACATTAGACAACAAGTTGATGTACTCGCGTCTGCGTTGCGATAAGAAGATTGGCAAAGCGTAAATTGTTATAACCTGGATTGACCATAATTGATATGGGTCGTCTATATAAACGTGCGTGCTGACGAGTCAGAGGCATGCTAGTAGTTCATTAACGGTGCGTCAATATGGGATCATGAATGTTTGGGTTAAAGCTGCAAGCTTGACTACTGTCGACACGATATAGATAATATGTTTTGATAGTTACAAACACGCAGCATTGAAGTCAAATTCACAATTGTAGTCAGTTTGACAGTGCTAGTATCGATACATTTATTACTTGAATATTAATTACCGCTATTGTCCATCAATATGTACTATTAACAGTATTTTGCGGTTATTACACATTATAATTCCTAAGTTCTATATTGTAATTGTCGTATAAAAACCATTATCAACTAAACAACAACGTTCCTAATTAAAGACGTCTCCTCACCTTTGTCTTCATCATGTCTATAATCGTTTCTATCACGATATAAAATATAATGCTGTACCATGAACAGCAAATCGAACGAGAGGGATACGAAACCGAGGCCGCTATACGAAAACGGAGAATTAGTTGTTAATAAACGAAAATGTAATGTCTTGCGTGAACAGATCGCTTCTTCAGGCTTACAATTTCACCGGATCCTAGAAATCGTCAGAAGACATTAGGAGTCAGTTGTCTAGCGTTGTTATAAACTTGTACATAAGAACAGACCGTCTCACACTTACTCCTGAAATTCCGCCCCAGTCGTTCGCCAAATATGCATCTAAAATAAGTTGTAGTAATGACAAGGTTCCTCCAGTAAAATCTAGTGCAATGTTATGAATACTCCATCCTACTGTCGATTTACGTTTGTAATTCAAATATGCCTGGTATACGTATACAGCATTATCAGAAGTTGCAAAATCAATCATGTGCACATATACACTGTATTGCTTACCTGAGGGATGTATTTAATCAAACTAAGTCCCAGCTTTATATAACTTATAAAGTATAGCAAATCAATCCACTCGTTGAGGCCAGCAGCCGCTTTTAAATACACGCTGAAAATTCCCAGGGACGTGATAAACGTTAAGGCAATGGCAAAAGCTGACAGTCGCTGATTGCGGCCTTTCTGTTGAATAGAAATAAGCAGTGACGTCAAAGAATGTATAATAAGCAATTCGCATTCATTTGGCACAAAGGTTCAATTACATATCATACCTTGTAAATAAATGTCTGACCAAATGTTATGCAAGATAGGATTAGAGCATGAACGGAGAAGAATACGTCATTTATTCTGACCAAGTTCTCATTTCCTCCATATCTCCTTCGGTATTGTTCTTGAATTGTTGATGAATAAAAGAACGCAAGATTGAATATCTAAAGAATGTGCAGAACGACAAGTGACAACGTAAGTACCGTCGTATCCCAAAAAAATATAAATTCAGAATTACTTACAGAGTAGCATGTAAATCCGTATACATTGTACCATAGAAAGTCAAATGAGAGCCCGTTCACGCTTTGATGAATTAGTGGTCAATTATCCGATAAAAACTACAGATGATAGGAAAATGCATCTTATCTGACTTTACCTCTTCCTCTTCCAATTTAGGATTGCCTATTCATGACGTCAAGCATATAAGTATACTCATTCTCATGTCGATGATTATCGAATTTTTTTTCTTACCTGCGGGTAGAAACTGACCGACCAGGCCGTGAAATATGTCTATAAATGTAGAAAATCGGTGATTAAAAAAAGTTTGTTTTTAGATCTTTCAATTTATTATATTTACCCATCCCAAAATCTTAGAAAGTGCAGCACCAAATCGAAAGATCGATGCACTTGACATTTGATCAGTCAATATTGTAAAGAAATTAATAATCGCTTAACGTCCGTTACATATTGCCTCCTTCGTCTTTCCCCTTTATTATAACAAGAATATTTCATATGTGATGACAAATAGAGGTTGTCTGCACCATCGGTGAACGTTATGGCGCCATCATTGACCAATCAACTGTTTATACTCACATTTTACCCGGTAACCATCTGGGCCAATCTACGTCATGCATTGTTTGTTGCGGGCTGGAATTAACCGCCATAACTGTTAGAAATTGTTGTGCCATGCCTGTCAATAAATGCATGATTATGCTACTATCGTTAAGGTGCACAAAGAGATTCTCAGCCCTTTCCCAGCGCTTATTATTGCCAGGATATCAAACGATCTCTAGCACACGTTATATTCCGACACAATTTTTATTTCCCAAGACTACAAATGTACTGTATAAACTGAAAGATCCTTTGGATGGCCAGAAAGTATAGATAAAGAACAAATATATTACATAGAACACAAAATTAAGTGTTCAAAAATTGCGCTTCTTCTACTTTATAAATTTCATTATTGAACAGAAAGTGTTTTAGCGCGTTAAGCAATAATAAATCATATCGAATGAATACTGAAAATTGTCGTTTACTAGACTCATTCACAGTGGGCGGCTGAAAGCGAGTATAAGGAATTTTTAATGACACGTGTCGAAATATATCATCCTTTTCTATTCTTGTGGCTGAACAGAAGTGTCTATTGCTCAAGAGATTAAATAAGCCGAATAAGCCAGTTTACGAAAGTCAGAGTAATATCTCGCTACTAACCTTACCCGCAGCCCAAAACATGCAACTGCAATAAATGGAGTTGCAACAAGTCGATGGCCCTAAGCATACTTCCTGATTTGCCGAAAAGTTTTTTGTCAAAACAAGTATACAAGAATAGTAAATAAATACGTGAAAAGTTGTTATTCAAGTGTTCGACACTTTACTTGGAAAATTTTTTTTCTATTACCGTTACTTTACCGTTTTCAAAAACAATTTTAAAAACTCGACATTAATCAACGGCTTCACTTTACCCATTAGCAATTTCCATTTTGAGACATGCCGCATTATGTATTAAGAATAACATTGTGATCGTGGTGATGTAATGAAAAATGGAGATGGTAGATAAGGATTCTAACACAGCAGTTATACTAATATAACGAAATAATAGCTTGCGAAACCTATTGTCGAGATATAAGACCTTGAAGTTGTGACAATTGATGTTTAATTTTCACTGATTATGATGATCAAAAAGCTTTATTCGGAAATCCGTTAAGAAAAACTTATATTCCTGTCTGTTTTGTAGAAAGGTTTGAAGTAATAACGTTGTTAACGACATTTGTTCTACTATGGTAGTTATTACTGAGTGGTTTTATTGTTATAAGTAACTAATTATAATATTAGTGTCGATCTGAACATGTTAGGTATCAGTAATGTTGCAAAAGTGTTGTGATAGTAGAGAAGTTATTGAGGGAAAAAAACTAATAGAAAGAATAAAGCCAAATTATGAAAGTAAAGAAACGCAAGCAGAAACTATAATAATCTTAAAATTCCACAAGTAACAAGAGAAATTATTGAATCAAGTAATAGGATAAATAATGATAACTTGGACAAAAAAGAGTGGTGCATTATTGGTTTACATCATTTGAATGCACTGAGAAATGTGAGATAAACAAAATCCGGGGCAGAGAAAAAGGCAGATAAATCAAGGAAAGAATACTGGCAACAACTAACCAATTAATCATATTAATAATCACTATTAAGCCAAGTGTAAAAAACAAACAAGCAAAGAGATAGTTGAATGTTGATTAGGTAAAGACAGCAGACATTTTCTACAAGGAAATTTTTACTAGTACTAGTGGGCTTTTAATTAAGGTGGTATAACGGACTTCCATACAACGAAATCTGTTAAATGTAAGAATGGGGTTCGGTTCATCCTGTTTGTGAAGCATTGAATGTTGCTTCAGGACTTTACCAGAGTATTGTTATAAAAAGTGTTGAACAGGACTTTAATTTGAATCTTAACATTAGGTTTATTATATGAACTGGGTTATCAAAACCAGTTGCCTGTCAGTATGCCCATGTTAACAGAAGCTCACAAGGAAAAGCATGTTGAATGGGAAGAAACTTTATTCAGTGATGAAACTGTGTTTCAATTATTTTAAATACAATTAAGCATTGGTATGAGAGTCAGCATCCAACTAAATAATTATTTATTATTGTTAAGCTATGGTGATGTGACATAAGATTTTTAGAACAGAAACGAAATGAATTAATGAATGCAATTTTACATATTTTCTGTTATGCATGGATGATGGACTGGATGGATAAATAGTGATGAAACATCAGTTGTTATTGTAGGGCTGAGCAGCAAGGAACCAAATCATGAATGTAGAGGCAGAAATGCAAAGCATCAGTTTGATGATAGAAAACAGTTTTTATTTTGCATGTTTCTATGCTTTACTCTTCAATTACACCAATTCAGTTGGTATTCGATGACTGCTTAAATGGTTCAGATAATTTTTCATGAGAATATATGTTATAACTTGGCCTGGCCAATAAGGTATTAATATATACCATCATAAAATACTGACAGGTACCTTAATTAATGAAATAAGTGAGATTATCCACGGAGTATACTGTACATTTTTATTTTGGTCATAAATCTCCTTAGTTATAAGTCCTAGCTGATATCTTTGTTTTAGCTTTGTAAGACGTTTGTCGGTATCCATCGTGCTTTGCTAACTTTTCGTGTCTTTACATTTAAGGATTTAATCTGGAGTAACGCCAGCCGCTCCAATCCTAATTTCATGACCAGAATTGAGGCATTAAAAGCAGGCTTACACTTGGAAAATTTTTCATGCAACTGAGAAGCTCAAACTCTAAACGATGCCAAACTACAAGCGGGTAACTACGTATATATGCCGTTGGCTTACGGTCGATAATAACTCGTTAAACAACAAATGCTCATCCTCTGCGAAGGGGCTTTTGCTCTTTTCGCTCACATTGTAAGTGCTACGGTTAATGAGCAATATGTTTATGGGTTAAGTCACTTTTTACTATTTAGATACTTTGATGACTTTTGGGATACAAGATGTCCCATTCTGTGAATCATGATAACAACGAGGCAGGTTAAAAGTTCAATAGTCGAGTGTTTTAACTGTCGTTCTGTCATTGTATTATAATAACTGGATTATAGCAAAAAGCGTTGCATTATCAACGAGAAGACTGTCAATTTTAACAAATATTCTATCGCAATATAGGAATAATGTTACCGAATGAAGATGAAGATTGCGTATACGAGTGATGTTCAGGTACATAATCGGTACTGTAAGATAAGCTTTCTTTTCCGACTTCTAACAAATATTCTATATAGAAATATAGAACAATTATGGAAATAACGTTACGAAGACGAATATTGCGATATAAAGATGGATGCTACATCAATCGGTACAGTAAGACAAACCTTAACTTTTCAGACTTTTGTGACGACGACAGACTTGAATAAAATGACAGTATTACGCCGTTGAATGCCTGTTCGTTCACGCAAATGTATTCCACGAGATTGCAAATGTACGGCATTTGATAAGAATGTGTTGATCTCGCGCTTTACAGTTTATTTTGCAATTATGCGAATATTATCTCATCGTAGAAAAATCTTATTTCCCGTTCCTCGGGAAAATTAGCGCGCATCAAATTGCTCAGAATAATTAGATAATATTAGGTGCACATATAAGTATATGTTAGTTTTCAACGTTTAATCACGACTTTGACGTCCTGCTTTTAATGCCTCAATTCTGGTCATGAAATTAGGATTGGAGCGGTTGGCGTTACTCCAGATTAAATCCTTAAATGTGAAGAACCAATCAAAGTTTTCGAACAAATATGGGCCAATGGAATTGCAGAATCGTCGGAGAAATTTTGGGGGTCGCTATGTGAGTTCGCGAGCGCGATGTAATATAACGCTGATCAGTATGCAGAGTAATTAATACGCAGTATACCTGCGCAGATTGAACCGGTCTCGGGTTTAACCAGCCGACTCACGACAAACCAAAATTCCATTAATTAAAAAATCTCGCTAAACCGGCAATTAATAGTATTGGTTTATTACTATTAGTATCTCTGGTTATATGAATCGTAAATTTGGCACCATTTGTCGCGACTAAGCGGCTCGACCCAATATAATTCTTTGGTTCATGGTGGATTTAATGTAAATGAGTTTCATATTTGTATTTTTATAGATAGAGGCAATCCTATATTAATCCTGTTATGGAACATTAAAATTAACAAGTCCATAAGTTATGAACGAGCACATCATTACTTTTTAAAAAGTTATCAGTCACACTGGTCAATTTTACAGCCATATAATAATCAGCCCCTCATTTATACAATCTTCACTTTGTCTGGTTTTGTTGCAGCCTGCCCCATTTCTTTTTCCATTTATTGTACATCTCGCTACTCAATCTTGTACCTACCTCAATATCAGATCCGACAACAACGGCAACAAGCTTAATGGTGGAATTTCCCCCTCATTATATAATTTTGTGTCTAAAGCAAGCAATCAAGAACGGTTGCCATTTGTCGTTGTTTATCAAAGAATCTTGGGAAATGTTATGGCAAATTATACGAGGCATTTCAAACCTTTTCCAAATGTGCGCAAGACTCTAGAAGCCAACCGCTGTCAAAAGAAAAACGCGTGATAAGAGAACTCTTCCTAATGCAGTGCATCTCTTTGCCAGAAACGTAGCCTGATACATTGTTAACCACATGGTAACGAAATGGTAATATGCAGTAAAAATATCGTAAAGAGTACCGCGGTTGAAATATGTAGCGATGCATTCGCTACACTAGCAAATCGAGAATTGCATGCGTTGCCAAGTCATGGAACCAGTAACGCTTTATTACACCACAAATTTGCGCATGCCTCATACCACGTCATTAGTTCAGTTTCACAAATTTCGACGGATAAATTGTGATTTACTTTTTGCAAAATATCTTTGATACCGAGCCGCAAATGACTTCATGGCAGAGTGTGATTCAAGGTAGTATTGTCTCTCATTTTCGCTTATCTCACTCTTCTTCTTTTTTTCACAATGCTAATGTACCACATCTCTTCAACAGATAGGATAGTGAATTCTGAATGTATCAACGGGTTGGCTGTACTGACCGCATACCATACCAAATGTATCTACAGTTACGGGGAACTCGCTCAACTCTCCGAGGTCTGCAAATAATCGTCTAGTCTGACCCGAGTCGTTGACTAATTGCTTTTGAAACCAACATCCGATTTTATCAAACTTGTGTGTATACGTTGTCCTTTCCCTCGCTCCCCTCTCAACAGATTGACGCTAGCGAGTTTCGCCATTTATCAAACATATTCGATACAACTACGATTACAGGTGAGCATGTAATGGCAATCGTCAAGTTGCACTGCATATGCTGATTAGGATGTAATCTATAGAATCTACGATAAAGTTACCGAAAATTGCGAGAAACTATGTTGTGTTTTACAAGTCGTTATCAAGGTAAAATCACAAAATGGATTGTAAATGAAGCCACCTCCGATCATTGCGTAAACAAGCCATTATCTCTTTCTCATTTACAGCCTCCATGCAATATCGCCCCAGAAGAAGTATCTGACGCTCGCTAGTTTCCCCCTGGGGGTGAGTATAACCGTTAAGGGATAACAACCCTCTCTTTTTGATTGGCTATTCGATTAATAACTCGAGTTTTATTGTTTAAAATTTCGCTAATCCTTTTTCCCTAGATCATTCTCATCACATATACTTCCCAAGAAACGATCAAACAAATAGAAGATTTCGTCGACATACTCCGCCGATAATAATGTCTCCCCTCTTCCCATTTTTTCAGATTTCTTTTTCGAGACTTTTATCCCGATAAAAATACCTATGGGCGTCACTGGGTGTGAATATGATGTAATGTTGACGACGTATAAACTTTGTGACCCGGAAAACCGACCTGAAATTTTTAGAAAATGATGATGGATCGTCTTCTTGTTTTGATTGGATATGGAAATTAGGCGTGGGCAATTAGTATATAAAATAGAGTCAAAACACATGTAAGAATAAACCTTACCAGATTTTTATTGTTTGTTCCATTCCTATAATCTGTTATGACAAAATGACTCGCTTTCAAACACTCGATCGCCATTATGGTAAGAACTGGATTGATGTCATGATCAGGTAGTGAATAACCCCGTGTTGACTGACCCTTTATTGTAGACGAAGTATTGGAAGAAGAAAATGAGGCCACTTTAAATAAAAAAATATTAGCAGACATTATTGCCTTATGTCAGGAAAGAAGTAAGCAATTCGAACCCAATGTAAATTTGTTCCACTTGTAATCAAGCTTTGCCATTCGCACCTATAATGCATTCTTACATAATTTCGACTTGTTTCGCAACCTTTCCTCTAAAAAAAAGATTTGCCCGCAGAGGGAGACAAGCCAACTCTTATCAAGCAACTGTTGGATTGGGTACAGTATCCATGACCATTGCCTTTACCGCTTTTTGCATATCTTGTGGTTAACGCTTTATTTATTTCCTTAGAAACAAAACATGAAACCAGTACCTGCGCCATCTACACCACGTCTTGTAGTATTTGACGAACAGAAACCAATTCCTGATAAGGCGTTTTTACATTCCATGCTCATCGATGATGACGACTTGGAGACGATTCCGTATGCAACGTTAGAGATTGGAAGAAAATTGGGGTCCGGTGGGTTTAAGGACTGTTATGAGGGGAAATACATGAATGTAAGTGGACTATAGTGGAGAAAAGAAGTCTTGGTATGAATTCAGTCGGGAGTAATTATATTGTACGAGATCAGCGTTATTTTCTTGTCAGGGCTAACTAGATCCTTTCCCCCCCTTCAACAGAAACCAGTTGCAATAGGAGAAATTCGCGTGACTAATTTCAGCGAGAGCGATTTTCAGGAAATAAAACACGAAATTAACGTATTAAAGTAAATGTCTTTTATCGAGTGTTATGACATTACAATCACATCGTAAGTATTGTTCTAACTGACGCTTTTTCTGTAGACAACTATTACACGAAAATGTTATTCGTTTCATCGGGGTCAGCGCAGACACAAAACAACTCTGCATAGTAACAGAACTATGTGAAAACGGGGACCTATTTGATTACATGCGAAGGACGCCAAAACCGTCAATCAGTCAACAGGTTTTTTGTCCAGTAGATCGATTTACAGTATGTTTTCGAACGTTCAACTGATATTCATTCATTATAATAGATAATGTTGATGCATGATATATCATTAGGAGTAAACTATCTGCACACCCGACGCCCCTCGATCATCCACCGTGACCTAAAATCAATGAACATTCTTGTATCAGTCAGTTTACGCGCCAAAATAAACGATTTCGGCCTCGCTCGTATTCGACCACGGGCTAACGCTTCAATGCACACTCAATGTGGCACACCCAACTGGCAAGCACCCGAATTCTGGTCGGCAAATCCTTCCTATACCGAAAAAGTAGACGTCTACGCGTGTGCTTTGATATTCTGGGAGATAATGACATGGGGCGAGCATGGCTATCCGTATCAGAATTATTCGGAACATCAACTATACGAGGCAGTCAGAGATAAGAACATTAGGCCACCGATGGAAATGTTGAGGCGGTATCCGCAGTCGTTATTGGAATTGGTTAGGAATATGTGGCAGACGGATGCAAGATTGAGGCTGAGTATGGGAACTGTCGTTGACGAACTGGCTAAATATTTAACCTAGTTGAAAAGGCATGTAGAACCTAATAGGCATGAAAAGAACTCTAACTAATTTAGACAAATTCTAGTGTGGGGGGTATTTACAAATTGAAAGAATGGTTCGTCACTGCAGATTACTGATGAATCACGGCGGTTGTTGATATGTAAGCGCAATCTGGACGATGGGAATGGGTTAGGGTTGGAAGGAAGGAAGGAAGGAAGGAAGGAAGGAAGGAATCTAATTTATACGTTATTCCTGAACCAAAGCATATATTTACATTTGCACCTATTATCTATTCTGTTATTCGTCAAGTTTGGTTATCCTATATTAATATATACACTTAGTCATAGTGTTCCATCTTATCACAATTAGACATTTCCCCTTACCGGCACGAATAAAATTTCATCTATTATATTAAAGTATCGAATATTAAAGGTCAAACGGGCGCCTAGCGAAAGAATGATAAAACCCTTGTTGACGGTAGTGCAAGCAGCTACATTCAAGATGCTAATGAATGGGAATTTCTCAACACGTAGCAATGGCCTACTGGGATTAGCAGAAACTAGTCGAAATCAATAATGGCAGCCACATTCCCATTAATTAATGTGAACGCATTTTTCCGCAAAAAAGTCTGTAACGTTCAACAATTGCTTGGCTGTTAAACCATCAGACAATACAGAATTTTATTCATTTACATGGAACAACGAGAACGCTTAAAGAATTTAAGCGGTTAGAGATTAAATTTCTCCGAGAGTGACTCAAATTATAACTGAGATGTTAATGTACGCATTCAATATTATAGCTACGTTAACAAAGCAATATATCCCGTAGTTAAGAATTGAACACTAATGCTCGCGATATCTCGCGTAAAGTGCCGGCATTGCAAAAATGCGTGGATGACGGGACAATTAATATAGCTTGTGTCAAATGATGACGCGGAGAAAGTCTTTTAAAATGCTAACGAGATTAATCGTCCTAATCCTAATACTAACAGAATTATAATGAGCGGTTAAAAAGAAATTGATCTGTGTTTACGTAAGCTGAAGAAAGATGGTGGGCGGCAAGTTCCGATCAAAGCGTTCCAGAGAACTCTTGGTATTGCAATGGAACTACATAATTTCGTTCCTTTTTTTTTCTTGATGGAAAACGAATTCACCACAATATCATGATGACTTTTAACGGAAAGTTGCGCTTCTATAATCGAATTGCAACTTTGCATTATTGTCAACGCGTACATTTATTCAACTATTACTATGGGTGAATATTACATTTATAGCTATTGTCATGTGACAACACGTGGAGAACTTCACTGCCAAAATTTTCCGTTTAGCAATAAGGCCGAGAAGCCACTTAATGCTCCAAAACAGATACATAATAAGCATTCTTTATAGAGTGTTATTGGTGGAATTTGAAGTAAGTGAACCAGTTCTGTTTGTATAATAAAAAAAAAATAACCGTCTGTTCACCATGCATTGCAGTTATCTGCTCAATAAAGACCATTGTAATAATAATTTTAAACGTTCCCCTCGGCAAACAGAAATCACCTTTTCAATTCTTCACATAACATAGAATAACAGACATGACAACGAATCTCACGTCGCGTCATGCCATAAAGAAGTAATTCAACATCCAAGCAGCTTTGGATCCAAAAATATCTTTTGACAAATGCCTTATTCTCAAGAGACACTGTAGCGAGCTGCGTGCTGTTACTGAACGGTGGAGATTTGTATGTACAACATGCATCTAACGAGAATTGTTTATTTTACGATTTACGACTCGTTGGATATTTACATTGACAAAATTTACAATCTGATTAATATTAATATATACATTTGATTTGATTACTACTAGCAGCGTACCTTCGGGTAATTAATCACTCAAAGGATTTCACCTATTCCATTACATGATTTATAATAAAAATCTAGATACAAATGCATTAAAAAGGAACCGTTATATTTGGGTGGCCGCGGGTTGCAACCATTCATGGTCGCGGGTCGCAACCGATCCCTCCACCTGACCGTGACTATGTATTCTCGCTTTTTCGTCGGGGCGACTTGACGATGGCGGATGGTGTGGAGCTGACTGTTGGTCCGACATATCGATCTCTCGTGCAGACACCAAAAGAGCATGTATATGATACTGCCCATCCGTATGGAGCTTACGTATTACAAGATGATCTTCAGCTCCAACTCCTTCTTTCTGCATTGCACATCATGGATACGTAAGAAAAATCTTCTTGGCGCAGGCGCGGAAACCTCTCAGTTGTTCGACTTTCAATAGCTGGAGGACCATGTCCTTTTCATCACAGAGGACGACTCGATGGGCGTTTCTGTTGGATGTTGTCCCTATTGATAAGTGGTTTGTCGATGCGCAAATGTCTTTGTGTCCTCTGTGTATTGCTTACTATTACGGTCCCGCACCACCATCTGTGGCTGCGGCGACGACTTCTTTCTCGGTGCGGCAGTGCGGCCTATTATATAAAAAAATAATAATAAGTTAGGTTACAATATGTCAATGTCAAGGATTGTAAGTCACAGTGAAATGTTCGGCGACTATAAATACCGTTTTATTGTAACGTAACTTATATTTACCTCAATGACTGAGTAGGATTTCTTCGAATAAATTGACCAAGAATCGTCTAACGGAACCACTTCATTACAAGACCATGACGCGTAATCGGAGATGCAAATGTCAGCTAAAGTTCCCATTTCGTTAATGTTAGATTTAATAGTTGAGAGTGGAACGCTAGTCAATTTATGAATCTCTTGTGCATTGCACACATCTCATTAATATTTTGCCTCGGCTACGGCATAGGCGACTTCAATTACAACGTTTGGCCAGGGTTTGATGACGCGTTTCTAGACGTAATGATGTTATGTTTGAAGCAAATATGGATGCTATCAGCCAAAAAATTTAGAGAGAAGCCCCAGTTTTATATGGTTAAGTTCATATCACACATGTTTCACATGTTTGTTTACATACATAAAAAGGTATCGCGTTTTAAATCGCGTCTACATTTGGTCTCAAATTTTAACATTTTATACTTTAACTAATAAATTAATTATATAAATCAATATTTAGTCAGTCAGCTATTTCTTAAATTATGTTATTATTATACCCACTTAGTTTAGGTTATAGCCACTTGTCACATGATTCTAATAGGTTATTTCCACTCGTAGTTTATCGTCATTCGAGTGACGACATGATCATCATTTGCCGAGGATGTTAGCTGAAGAAGTCAACAGTTATTAGTGATGATGAGTTTGCATATTTGCGTCATCATTGCAGGGGATTGGTTCATAGCAGAGTTAGCTTTCGGAGTTGTCTGCAGAGATGGCTGAAAAAAAAATATCGTTATTTGACTAGAAACTGAGCCTCAAAGCTTCGCTTCTCTTTCCTATAGTAAATGTGTTTAAATTAAAAATTGCTGAGCAGTATTACCAAATAGTTTGTGTATAATGTTCCGATTATTAACAAACTTTCAACAAGTTTTGTATATGATGTTATAATCTAATACTAATAAATTTATCGTCATATTCAAGCGAGTGCATATATGCATTTCGTAGATTATTAATTAAAACATGATCACATGTACGCAACAACTATTAAATATTTTGTTCACGTAATGTGACTAAAAGGGAGGAAATTTACATATACAGTGAGTAATTAAAAGTATTTGGCACTCGTCGAGATTTACTAGGAAAAAAAATTTTTTTTTCTAAAATTTCGATTGTACGTATTTACAATAAATTTGAAGCCAATTGATTGTATTTAAAAAAACATTTTTTACTAATAAATTTCGACGAGTGACAAATCATGTGTGATAGTGACTAACAAAAATGTGACTAAATGTGTGCTTTCCATTTGCCGATGAAGAATAGTCGATTATCCTGGCACAATCTGCCGATGCACACAGTTTAACATCGCAGATCGCAACATACAATCATACTCATACCTCTTCCCACTTTGGTATGATGGAGATATTATCAAAATGACTAAAACGTGCTTATAAAGATCCTATTTATAGGAGAGGCCGCTGAGCATCCAATGAAGAATAGTGTTTTGTGCGACCCGGTAGATAAATTCCTGATTATCCTGCCTGCAACTATTACAGAGTGCATACTTCCTTATATTCCGCTTTGGGGTGGGGGATTTTTGGCCGCTGAGCATCCAATGAAGAATAGTGTTTTGCGCACCTGGCAGGTAAATTTCTGATTGCCCTGCAACTATTAGCCGAAGCTTATTGTATGCAGTTTTAACATCACGGATCACAACATATCTCTTTATATTCCCACTTTTGAGATGGGGATTTTGGGGATATATCTGAGGTAAGATACAAGTGAGGTAGTAATTGTTATTGGCTAATAAATTCAGTTAATGAAAGTTGGCGTTTAGCCTTTCTACAGATTTATCTAAGCGTCGTGAATTATACTACGTATATATTTTCCCGTTCGCACAGAAATAATTGTCTTGCTCGAGTCTTCTTCAACATTAACATGTTGCTGCAATGCATCTTCAGCCATCAGAAATTATCTTCTTCTGTTGGTAACTTTGTACTAACCAAGCTGTTATCCACTTCAGGATGCTCATCCGCTGTTATGTCTACCGAAGGATCTGCAAGCTTCAGATTATTTAGAGCTAAAATTAAGTCGCTCATACAATCATCTGCTTCATCCTATTTCAATTTCAATGGTTTTCGCAGGTAAAATGCCCGTATTTTGCCAACAGTTTTTTATGATCGGGCCATTATTGACTAGGTTAGGAACAACGTTGGTTTGACTTTTTCCCAACCATCTGCAATAAGTTCTATTGCCTCTTTGATGTTCGAGTTCTTTATCGCTTGCTCTTTGTTTAATTCGTAAACCCAAAAGGTTTCGATAGTAAACTTTAAAATTACGAGTAATTCCAGCGTCGTAAGATTGTATGTGTGATGTGGTATTTGGAGGAACATATTCTATGCGTAGGTTTTTAGATTGAGCGAAGAACCATCCGTGTCGCAGGACAATTATCAACAAGCAGAAGCGAGTTCTGAGAAATCTCGCTACACGAATACGCGCTTTCTATATCTTGCGTTTGCATACAATTGTAAGAGCTTTTTTTTAAAGAATGTTACTTATTGTCGAACAATCACACCAAATTCGTTTGCCAACTTATTGGGTCAGTTTTTTTCTCTTAATAATGTTTATTTTATCTTCAAGTGATAAATTTCTTCTTTGCTTTTTTTCCCTATTGTTACTGTTGTTTGCGAAACTATCCATAGTAAAATTGGTTTTATGATTAATTTGATAAGACTTTTTTTTAATAGCAAAAAATTATGATGTTGGCTTAAATTTTATCTGGTTTGTTAAAAGTGGCGTGTTTATGACCTGATTGCTTTTCAGCACGATTTGATATTTTATTAATAAAATTCTTAACATTTTAACAAGAACGTAATAATAGAAATTATATCCACAAATACAAAACGCTGGAAAAAAAACGTGTTTTTTTTTATTTAAGTTTTTTTTATTTAGTTTTGTTTGTTTTTTTGATATAGTGATATTAGTATCATATATAATAAATTAGATGTATCTAATGTTAGTACCCGTATACAGACGGCAAAATATTGGGAATAGGGATACATGCGAAGGAGGATACACAGGTGGGATATATCTGAGGTTGGGATATTAAAGGGTGGGATTTAAAAGAGGTAATGAAATTACTACTAAATAAGGTAAATTTGTCAATGCATCTATATCGGCCGCAGCTGCCAAGACCTCACAACAGCGGATATAAAAGCTTTTGAATCTTTGCTTTGCTTTGGAACACGGAAAGATGAAATTTCTGACTTTGTTTTTGATATTTGTAATCGCCAGCGCGAACATTTTTGATGTACAGGCCAACGACCTACCGAGGTAAGCAAATGGTGAACTTTATAAAATCTTTAGTATTAGTGGTTAATAAGGTTAGACTAATAAATAATTTTCCTTTTCCAGCCTAGCATTTAAAAGAATACGCCAATTCAAGTATACCAGTAGTGGAACGCTCAAGCGACGGAATCAATCAAACTTGACAGATGTCGGCGACGACACTGCTGTAAGTGAATAGTTTGACGGCTTATCAAAGTTATGTAATCCCCATTTTTTAACGTCACTCGTAATTTCTGCTTTCTTGCTCGTTAGTATATATCAACTGTTACAATAGGAACACCACCTCAAGCATTTACCTGTCAAATAGATACTGGCTCCTCTGATTTATGGGTACCTGACGTTTCGTGTGCTGGAGCAGGATGCACTGGCAAGCACGGATTTTCTTCCAGTGCCTCAACCTCGTATGGGGGTGACGGTGTTCCTTGGAACATTTCTTATGCCGATGGGTCAGCTGCATCAGGAGTGACAGCAACTGATATAGTAACATTTGGTGACGTCACATTACAAGGTCAACAGTTTGCGAGGGCAACGAGCTTGAACAACAACTTCCAAAGCCAGACTTTCGATGGAATCATAGGGTTAGGCGGACCTCAACGGGCTAGTGTTCCAGGTAAGTTATCGTTATATATAACACAAGCCGGAGATGTTTCTCAACAATTTACTATATTAATGTTCTTTCAATTTTCCAGGGACAGTAACGCCAATTCAAAACATGAAAAATCAAGGTTTTATAACCGCCCGCTCATTCGGTGTATGGTTAGGCAAATCAACCGAGGGCGGCTCAGGAGAAATCACTTTCGGCGGGTTCGATCCTGATCACATAGTCAGCGATCTAACTTCAATTCCTCTTATCGCAAGCTTTGACAGCACTGGGGATTGGGCGGTCCAATTAAGCCAAATATCTATTGGCAGTCAGAACATTGCACTTACACAAGCGAACGGTGTTGCCATATTAGATACTGGATCATCAGTTATTTTTGTACCGTCCACTCTAGCGGATCAGATTAACACAGCATTAGGTGCTGTTTTCTCGTCTCAGGCACAGGCGTATCTAATACCATGCGACGCAACGCCGCCGGATATGGCGTTTACTTTCGGAACTGCATCTTTCACCGTCCCAGGCACCGATTTGGTTCTTCAACAAGGAGGAGGAGTATGTGAGAGCGCTATTATCCCACTTGACGTTGGCGGCGGTGTGGTAAGTTCAATAGGCAGGATTGGAGATTGGGCGTGAAATTAACCGCTTTAATCGAGTTTGTCGTCGGTCATTTAACCTAATTATTATTGTTTGTTTATTGTATTAGTCATTTCTTCTGGGCGATACTTTCTTAAAGAACAATTATGCCTACTTCGACATGGATGGGTCAGTTATCGGACTTGCCCAGGCTAAACGATAGAAGGGAAATATTATTTACGGCCGAGCAAAACAATCATAATAATAATGATAGTATGTAAGAACGTATTCATTAAGATTAGTTTACCCCCTGACGGGTTTGTCAAAGGGGAAGTAAGCTTTGGCCAAATAAAGTAAATTAAACAATATAATAACATATAGTATGTTGGGGGGAGTACCTATGTACAGTGTATTAAGCGATTGCTAATTTTGGCAACGTCGATTGCCAAAGCTGATAGGATGGAGTCAACTGCCTATAATTAGACCCCCCTTTAATTCGATTTTCCGATAATTCGAGGAAACTGGTCATCCATATTGTATTCCTTCCTCTTACTAATGCCGATTTCTGATAATTTCTTTCCGAGAACAGTATTATGTATATGTAACAGTTTTTTATTATTAGTTTTGCACCAAGATATTCGTGACGCAATTAGATTGGGAAACATTCTCAGACCATAGCGAAATGTATCCAATCATAAATTGAATGTAATTGGGACAGACTGGAGATAATTGCTGGTCAATATTGTTTATTCCTTCATCGGCTGTATAGTATTCTTTATCAAAGCTTAGATGCGAAAGCATCCTGAGTCTCACACTGCTCTTGATGTCTCATCTTAATCATATTTTTTATGCCTTCAATTATCATAGCAGAGCCGTGCGCGAAGCGATGTCAAATATGTGGGCATGTTTGTCACCGTGAAAAATTCTGTTTATGAAAAATATTTCATAGTGACGTTAGATGGTGACGGATTTGGATCAACTTCAAGCTCTTTTTCTATGAATTTTGGGTGATTTAACCGGTTATGTTTCTTTTTGATTATTTCTTTACATTTGTCACTATTGTCACTATGAAAAAGTCAATTTCTGGGAAAAAAGACCAAACTTTTTCCTAACTTTTAGCCGATAATATGCTTTTGCTGGAGGAGAGATATTCATGTGCAATGTAAAGAAAAAAGAAGAAAAGAAGTTTGAATTTTCATAGAGACTCACAATGACATGATGACACTTGTCTAAAACGGACTCTGGCAGCTCTAGAAACATAAAAAAAAGGACTACAGTAAATATAAAAAACTGGTAACTTGTCACTATGGAATTTTTTTGTCACCATGAAATCGATAGTGACAAATTTTTACGCATAATGTTTGCGCATACCCATGATAAAACTAATATTACTATGTATTTGCTTTAATCTCGTTTTGCTGTGTTACCACTGCCATCTCCAGTTTTTTTCGTTGATAATAATCTTTAAACCGATACTTGCCGGAATGATCTCTACATGCACGAAAACACAGAGAATGTCAACTTAGTACATCCTTTACAAGGTAACTAGAAAATATGGTGATGGCGGTTGCTGCGCTTTTACCACCGCGGACATAGAACTAAAGAGGCTAGCTGGGTATTTATACAAAACACGTGATGATTCTGTACATCCAAGAGAATTGTTTGGGACAGATTCTGAGAATGGGATAGCGTCTATATTTGCAGAACGTCAAGGTCATTCATTACACTAATTTATTGATGGAGATGACCCACTCTGCTCCTTCATCGATTTCGATTTGCCGCAAGAGACATTAAATAGAATTGACCCTAAACTTACACGTGAACAGATATATGATATTATTTGCTATGCCTTTAAAGAAGCGTGTTTAGAGATATATACCGAGCGGGATAAAAGTACGTTAACTAGTGCTGAAAGTAGCGATTTGAAAAAATGTCTCTTTATATTTCGACTTTCGGAATGGGCCTTAACAACATTGCTGAAGTCGCATCATTTACCGAACTTGTCCGTAACAAATAAGTTTACAGAGTAAAAATATTGTTGATATAATATTGCAACTAAGAGCTCATTTTCTCTACGGATACTCGGAACTCCGAATTTATTAAAAAAGCTGGCGAACATGTACGTATAACGAAATCACTGTATTCAAAAGATAGAGACATATTCGATTTTATGTTTCGCGCTCCTAATGACGATTCACCAGTTGTGGATAGCCTGATTTTCAACGTTCTAGTATAAGAGACGTTAAAGGCGATACTGGGACTATTGGGGCTGAAGTAGAATACATAGAAAGATTACTCGGAGTGGTTAACATCGAGGGTTTGATGTTTTATACCCAACACCCGCATCTCAAACCATTTTCTCCTTGAGACGTATAATCTTCAAATCGATAAGACTTCTGAAGGAAGCAAGCTACGCACCTGAGACTGTAACCATATATATGCTCTAATACGTACTCTTTAAACTGACCCGCGCCTTTTTTTGCTACTGTTATAAAAAATTATAAAAATTGTCAAATATGTAAATTTTAACAATAAAAACTCACATTTATGTCAAGTAAATCGAAGAATCAGCAACTTACGTTCGTTAGCCCATTGATTGAGTGTACGTTATATAACATTAATTGGTGTGTGTGTACCCTTTATTTGCGAAACTAGTAGGGTTTGAATCCATCGTATTTCGCTATCAGACAAATGATCGACAATAATACAAAAAATGCCGATCTCACAATCATAGTCGAATAACGCATTAATATATACAGTATAAAGATAACGTGCACGAATCTGTTAAATTATAACAATCCGTTTAATAAAGAATCGATCGCAATTCAGAAAGTACTCAATTATAATAAAGCGATTTGTTTCTATTTATTACTGCTTATTAAATTTTGTCAATGTAAAATGTATATTAATTTCAATAATCAAAACAAACATTTGATCAAAATCCGATTTTTTTTCTCAAGACTATTGACTTCCATATTGGGCAAATAACAAAATTTGTTCCTAGTCTCAAAATTTTAATATCGAAGCAAAAATATTTGTCAACTTAATCTTATTACACTAATGAATAAATTTGTGTTATTAATATTAATATTAACGTATTTTTTACTATAAACTATAACAAACTTCGCTATAGTATATAGTAATAGTTGAATAATACTTCGTTAGCTTTGCTTGCTCGGAATAATTTAAGTAACTTTGCTATATTAATTAGTAAAACTCTGGTAACTCCATATTAAGCGAAAGCCGATGCACTCGGTGAGTCGTTATATTATCTTTGTCTAAGTTAATTGATTAATTTTTTAATAAAGATTATTAAAATGGGAGGACAGCAGAAGGATAATGTTTTATTTAATTAATTCTGTGGATATGTGTACATCCGCTTTTGATTAAATTGTTAATAATAACTATGATTAATTAGGCCCGTATTATTTTTTGAAAACGATAAACGACTCTAACACAGATTTTGCCGCTTCCTCACCGCAATTTTCTTGTTTATTTTCTTTTCTCGCATTTTCCTCTCTGATCGTTCTACGAACTTCCTTCAACATTTCTCCCGTAAGTTGCTTTTCGCCAGTGAAACAGGCAAGCTGCATTCGAGCCTCCTGTAATGCCGTTTTCTGATTAGGATCAGTCTTTATATCATATTTATTGAACATTCCCTCAACTTGTTGTTGATGAACAGCTATAGACCAAATCCCGTATTTTACAAAGTCGTAAATGAGCGGAAAATTATGGATACTGGAAGCATCAGATTTTGCAAAAGCAAGAAATTAATTCAGAAAATCGGTTTCTTTTAGAGCATCAAACAAGCCAAAGGAATCGTTTTTTCCGTTTTTGAAAGGTCTTCTTTTAAAAATTCAGCATAAGATTCTTCTCGCCAAGTTTTTTCAATTTCAATTAATTGATTTAAAACTTGTGAAGCAACTGCTCTAGCAAATTCTGGGTCATAATCTCCTCCTAAACGACATACAGATAATGGTAAATGGATCCAACACTCCATCCACTTCGAAAAACTTTCTAATGCCGTAATAATTCCATGCTTTAATTTTAAACAGTAGTTTAATAACTCACTTTCATTAAGTGGAGGAGAAAAGTCTTGTTCAAAATTGTCAACTTTAATAAAATAATTATCTGAGTATCTGAGTATTTGCATATTTCTTGCAGTTTACCTAACCATAGCAATACATTATCAGGTAACTCATGCGCTCTGTTACCAGGAGGGAGATTAACTAGTATGCCATTATCCATTACATGAGGAGTATTATCATAGCCTGTGAGAAAGTCAATTATCTTAGCATAAAATTCAAACTTCCAAATTTTACCATGCACTTTACTTGAAAGTTAAGTACAGGACTTTGCAGCCAATCTTTAAAAACTTTTCACTTTTTTATATAAGTTGACAGAGGAGTTTTAGATTTTTCAAGTTCTGGAATTAACCAAGTTGCAAACTGGAGATAAAGTTCTTTACGATCCAAGTACTGTATGCCAGTTCCAGTTTTGAGCTGATATTGCCACTGAGTAGTGATTGGCTTCTGGTATTGTTTTAAAGAATATTTTAATAGTTTCCAATATAACTTTTTAATTGTGTCTGACTTCATATTCATGGGATTACCTCTGTCATTGTCTTTGTACCCATCATGAAGATGATATGCTAAATTTAAAAGATTGGATTGATACTCTATAAGTAATGATCCTGGAAATGATTTTAATTTTCCAAAAGCCTCCTCTTCAAATTTACTCATTGCAATGTGTACTGAATGTATTCCACAAGGAATGCGATATGCATTGGCTTGAGAATAAGAATTAATTCAACAATTGCGCCTAAATTGATCCTGACATATATGCAGCATTGTCAGTGAGCCAGAAGTTGCATTACTTAGGATCAAGATCATATTTCTCACATGTCTGCAAAATTACTTTGGCAATTCCAAACTACATCGATCTATGTCTTCCATTGTTGCCATGGTCAATATTGGTTTGTTTGCCTTATTATCCCAATAAGTAAAACATACTAAAAATTTTTTTTTTCTTTCCTGGTACTTTCATCAGCCATCACACCATATGTAAAAAACCTTGAAGTTTTATCAACATTAAGACTTTCACAGATAAGCAATTTGGCCACTTCTTGATTCCAACGTGAGACTGTGCTAGTAGTAGTAGTAGTAGTAATTCATTTATCGGGTTCTTTTCCAGTTAAGAATGAATACATTTTTTTCGTACACTCTACTGTTGATGTGAGTGATACAGTCCCTGTATTGCTAAGTTCAGTTGTTAATTGTACAAACTGTGCCGTGTATTCTTTTCTATTACTTTTTATTAATTTTTCTGCTTCTTTTCTGAATTGTTCTGATGATATGTCTTTGCGTTTTCGGGTCACTGAACGGATTTTTGCTATATACCGAGTTTTGGCATTTTCTGCCTTTGCTACCTTTGTTGAAAGTGAGTGAATGCGAGATTTAGCAAATTTTATATCTCTTTGTAGCTTTTTATTCTTTTTTCTAATAATTTTATTCTGTATTGTATTACTTTGCTGGAAGAGTCTTTTTTGTGCAGTCCGCTTACAATAAAATCCTTAGCTTTATTTATTAAATATCGTGAAAAAATCTTTCCATGTCGTTTTCCACTGGCACATGTCATTGTTTCAAAAAGATAGCATGCGTCATTTATTTTATCGTCAGGCAAAAGTTTAATTTGATTAATCAATTCAGCTCTTTTTTGCTAGCTTACTCGCGCTTTCAACGTTTAACTCAGGTGTATTAGTACTAGCATCTTCTAATAATCCTGGCAAGCCTGCGTTTACAGATAATTCAAGAAATCTTAACCGCATTACATTTTCCGTTACAGCACTAGAATCTTTTAAAACAGTGTTATGTGTCATGGATAAGCTCTAACGTCTATGTATTCCTCCGAGATTTCGTTTTTATAGGATCTTTATTGACAACTACGGAAAACCGCTAAAGCTGCTTTTAGACAGCTAGTACATTAATATTAATGTGACTAAACTGAATCAACAAAGAAACTTGGCCTAGTGCCTGGTATTTATATAGTTAATTAATGTTAATAT
>CAJVPJ010000255.1:0-31926 GCA_910592205.1 Paraglomus occultum | reverse complement strand
TCGAAAAAATAGATTTTTCATATGTTTTACTATGTGATCGACAAAAATTACGTAGACTTTTGTCCAGTGAGTGTACACAACTTTGAAGCACCCATTGTTAATAAAATAGTTATTATCGTTACATTTGATAGAGCCTTATTGCCATAAGCGGTTTGTTGTACCGTCCGGTTTGTGCTTGGATAACGTGAAAGTGTGTGACTGATAATAATAATTGGTAGTAAAAAGGTTTAATTTGCAGCAAACAACAAACATATGTAACGGCTTTTTATTGTCTGAAAGTTTCTGTCAATAACAATATTAAGCAATTTTTACTGTTACAACTCATCTGTGTAATGAAATGTGCATATAATATCTCCGTGAACACAAAACCTTCACCTGTTACGTTTATTCTTACAAAGAGAACACTATTATCGTTGTCCACAGACGACAGACCTGCATAAGCTTTTCCGGGATGGAGGAGATTGATTGGATGGAAAGGAGGAAATATAGTTTGGAGATCTATCAGATTTAATATGTTCTAGAAACGGTTGTGCCAAGCCTTGTATGTTTGTTTGACCTAATTAAAAAAAAAGAAGTTAATATCTTTAATATTAATCGATGATCGTCTAGACCCTATTTGGTACATATCAATATTAATATAAGTGAATGGCGTAATACTATTTTAAAACCTATTCATCGGCCAATCAGTCAAAATAGCAGAACAGCCAACAGCCAGAAACAGCCACCAGAACAAGCTGTTTATTAAGAAATGGTTACCATCTCTAAATCTAAATTTGACAAGTTTTTTTTAGCGAGCGATCTAGACCTCTCAAATCTCATAATGTTTACAATTGATTGTGACACAAAAGCCTTTTTTTTTTCCCTAAAATAATTAGGTTACAAAATTAGCTAAATGACATGCAAAACGATTGAGGTTTGGGGGAGGCGTTGAATCGTTTCATTCTTAGGCTGCTACTGCGGTTACTATGTTTCTCGACTGTCAGTAATTCTCTTCCAATAATTCGGCTTGCTCAATGGTATGGGTTGCAAAAAAGAAGGTCTTTGGCTTTTTTCGTACATTCCCTCACAGCTTCGAAAATAAAGCAAACAAGCCTGATCACAACATCATAACATTCCATCTACATAGTCAGATGACAGTCATGTATGACGAAAACAAAGAAATTTAATGCATGATCGAACGACTGTGTTTAGCCAGTCAAATCGAAACACTCTTCGTCGAATACATGGCTGATTCCTCAAAATTACGAATTCTGTTATCATTAATAAAAAGAACAATATCTGAGAAATCAACTATTATTTAGCAATATCGTCGCATATCGTGTGAACGGACTGTTTCCATTGTATCATGAGATTTTCGAAAAACTTATTCATACGACAACCATATTATCTAAAAAAGTCTTGAGACTTTTTTTCCGCCATTACATATTCTTTGTCATTATGAGAACAGACTAACACAAAATAGAACAAGTCAATTATTGAAAAATTGGTTTATTACGTTTTTTTTAAACATGTAATTTAAATATACTGTTGGAAAATTTTTTTTAAAAGGTAATGTTAAAATCAATCCGTCCGATGTCCGATGCTCAGACCACGACATGAATGAATAGTCGTATAAGGTACTGATAATAATGATCAGAAGTTAATATCATCTAATCACATTGCAATCGCTATAATAATAATAACAATGATAATAATAATCTATTAGAATATACACGTGCATAATAGTATGAATTAATATATCAATCGACACGTGATGTACCCCTTCTAGTACTACTCGATGATTATCCAATATTCATTTAACTGTAGACTAATATATTTGTGCATGTTTGTACCTGGGTTATGGACTTTTAATTCCAGCCAACATTCCAAATAAAGACATTTCCGCGGGCGTTTAGTAAAGCCTTTATTACCGGTTTTGTAACAGGATGCTCATGTAAGCATTCATGATGATGACATGACAATACTATGATGCGATAATTTGGTGGTATATACTGGTTTGTTACTCGTTCTGAAGAGCATCATCGTTCATCCTAACTCGTAGACCAATGTAGAATCAACAAATCTCATTCAAAATTTGATTTAAATGAACGAGACGTAGATCTATTGTGCATGAGCCATGACGGTTATGTATGATATAATATTAATGTATCGATGTGTATATTAATATGCAATCAGAAGAACGGGGAGACTTCCTTTTCTGGCCGGTGGTGTTACGTCGGGTGAAATTCTGTAGTTGTGTCCCCTACAGTCAAAATGTACGTGGTCTTGCATGCATCCAGATCATCCAGATTCTCCTTTTCCCAAGTCTAGACCCATCGAGACAATGCTTGCCATCTGCCACATGCCATAAATAGTAACAATCAACCCCAAAGTCAACACCAAAACGTCCGCAGCCTTAACTTAAAATATCCGTAATGCTAATTATAATTATTTTTTATACATTAAATATAAGATATTAATTATACTCGTTTATTTACAATCCTAAACAACAGTTATTATTATACAGTTATAATCAAGTTTTTACAACCTCTCTCGCTTTTTTTATATTCCCAAACAGCTTTGTTTCTTGCCTCTCTTCACCACAATCTCGAATGCAAATAGATAACATTTACAATGGCAAAACGTACTCAACATTGTGTTAAATTATATTGTGTTTCCTTCATACCTACAATCAACAGATTGACATTTAAATCCGAATATATTTGGGCTTATTAATGATACAAATAAAAAACCCACTCCGTTCACAATAGAAATAATTCAATTATTTTACATTGCCTAATACTTCATGCCTAAATATGTGTTCTCACAACTCGGGAGCAGTAGTTGCACCGAGTACATATTTGGCCAAAACAATCTTCATCTTACGAGGCAGTGAAAATATACTTGCATATACGCTGTCATCCCCCCAGTTACGACAAATAATCTCCGGATCCAGACTTGATTAATAAGGCGCCGTCAGTCTATTTAGCCCAAACCGCACTTACTTTCAATATTTTGGTTTCTGTCTTTCGTCTTTTGCAACATTATTGCTCTCTTCCCAACAAACACACCGTCTTCTCAAAACTTTTACAATCCCCACACACTTTTTGTGTCGACCCTGACATGTATTCCACAGTCGAGCACGTCCGCTTTCTCAGCACCGCTTACACATCAAAAGCATATCTTACAGCATCGGCCGAAAACAATATCATTGTCACATCTTCACCTCCTCGTCAACACCCACACGATCACCCCGAAGTGTGGATACTCAAGCCTATTCTATTTCCCATCGCATGGGTGGGTTCGTATCGTATATTTAACATGAGCCATCCTCAGCATGCGATAAAAGCAAGCGACTGTTCTCGAATGGGAATAAATATCACACTTGCACCATATAACGAGGAAACAGATTCACGCAATCCTGAATTTGTATGGAAATTGCAGACAATTGCCGACAGTCGAATGCTTGTAAGACCCATAGTTGCATGGAATCTCAATTGGAGCGTACCTGGGAACGGCAAATATCCTGATCCCGCAAGAGTTATACTTTGGGAACATCTCGGTGGGTTTGGCAACGAGACCTGGGTAATAGAACACACCACACCAAAGGTTATTTGTAGTTAGGGACGGGATGGATGGTATGAAGAAAAGCAATTCGGAATTTATATGCATATTGAACATAGTTTCGCATATCAAAAGTTATTGACTATTCATGAGAATATTGTAAATAAGATATTTTTTAGGCATTGGTGGTAATATAGTTTGTTTAATAAGTTTTTAGTACCATTTAGTTTGAATTATTCATTACAATCATTAGCATACTTAAAGTCATTTTACTAGTATTATTATTATTATTATTATTATTGCTACTACTAATACTACGAACTCTTCTTTTTTTTCAACAACGTGTACTTTTTTTCTTTCTTTCTTATCTTCTTTCTGACCACTACTACTATATATTATGATTCCATAAAAAAATCGATCTTTTCGATAAGACTTTACATATACAACAGTAAATGTATTAATCAATACAACTATGCGGGCTCTCACTTTCTTGTAAAAGGTTGATGCAATACTTGGCATCAGTTCAGATGTATGATATGGGTACAGAAATTTATTCTTTTCTCCTTGGGTGTAGTTATTGTCAATATTCTCTGTATATTTCTCACATCATTGTAATTGTCAGTGCATTCTCTCCTCGGTAAATTCATCGAAAATTGTATGCTTATGTTTTATTTCTTTTTATGTCTGTCGAGAATAGTAACTATTGTTTGAAAGCAGAGTGATCACAAAGTCTACTAATGATCTTTGTTTGCAAACTCATTTATGAATAAATAAGAAATTTACAATTATGCATAGTCATCTCAAGTTATCTTCCTTCATTTGAGTTATTGATATCTCAAGTCAGGACACAACACATTATCGACCGTAAGGTAAAATGCTATGTTAATGTGTTGTTATATTTATGATACGATAGGGAAGACCAGACCCTAGCGGAACGTGTGAACAGACAGGTCAATAGCTTTTAGTTAGCATCTTGGTCTCTTATCGGTAAACTCAATGACGCAATAACAAGCTAACCTTAAAATTTATTATCATGCCAATACAGTTCAAACAAGGTCAGTGAATGAATGGACAAAGTAGTTAAAACTTGCACGCGCGTTCTTATTCTCTGTGCAAGGGAGATCATATTTTAACATGCAATACAAGATATTGATGGATATAACACACGTATTGGGAAGAAAGCACTTCGAGTGTATAAAAACCAAGTTGAAATTGACTCAGAAAACGTTAGTTCAAGTGACTATATAACAGGTGGGCACTATACCATATTTCTACTCGGTCTGTATACGTGTATCGGCCGCTGTTTACTTTATATTACGTACATGCTAAGTAAAGGCATATATTTGCTTCCATCCTAACAATGCAAAATTGTTCTAAACGTTATATAATTAGGAATATTATATCAATCCTTTGCTTTGACGTTATGGTCCTTCAAGAGTCAAATAACAAAGCACAATCGGAAGGCAAAGTAGCAGTACTCTGCTTACTATGATGGAAATGATTTAAACAAAAGTATGTGTGAACCAACGGAACGATTATTTAACTTCCTTATTGATAAACTGTATGTCTCAATTTGACTAGTGATTCGGTTAAAGCTTGACGAGGTACATAATAGTATAGATGAAGTTGATGCTCGCAAACCTGTCTCGATTTTGTATGGCTGCGACTTCAAACTCGTGGAAAATGGGTTTTATTGTCACAAAATGAACATTTGCGGGACAAAGTTTCAAAATCTGTACCATATATAGTATATACCGTCGTCAAATTCAGAAAACTGATTATCGAATTCTCTCACTATCACTACTCTGCTTTCAATAATATATACCGTAAATCCTGTAAATTAGATAACAGCATTTTCGACTTTGATAATAATAAGCCAATATTATTAAAAGGTTATAAATTGAGTTTTCGCTTCAATGTATCTCAATTCAATGACGTCATCATATATCTCTTCCATTGATCGACAAAGCTTTTTTAAGCTCGGGAATTTAAATTTTAAATTTATTTTGATCTTTGAACCGGGCATTGATGGCGCCTCCAAGTCCTGATCAAATAGAATATGTTCCATATTCGTCTGAATTACAACTTCCAGGAATCATGACCTTAATAGAGAAGGATCTCTCTGAACCTTATTCAATATATACTTATCGATACTTTATCAACAATTGGCCCAATCTATGTTTCATGGTAAGTAAGGCGGGCTGGCGTGGTATTGAACGGAGTGGTATTACAGGAATTATTGTTTGAGGAAAAGTTCGTGAATACCAATACAACCATTTCTTATGAAGAAATATAGAACAGCATTACCTCAATTTAACATTAGCACAGTCAACATAATCGCCAGTGTTCATCCTTGATCACGTCATTCTCTTGTTCTATCTTCCAATTCATCCAAGGCCTTAGATAAAACTAGCTCCGAGAGTGATGTTTGCGTTGGAGTTATCATCTGTAAACTGGATCGTCATCGAGACGCATACAGAGGGTATATCGGAATGTTAGCAGTGAAAAAAGAATACAGGAAGATGAAGATTGGTAAAGACGAACAAATTCAGAAGGGGTCATTCGGAACAAGATATAGGATATATGTTTATTGATTAATGACATTCTGCATCGATTCGTTGTAACATCGTCTATGTTAAATGCTGTAAATAGGAACGTCGTTAGTCAAGATGGCTATCAATGCCATGAAGAGTCTGAATGCTGATGAGGTAAAAAACAGGACATCTGTATCATAGATACCGTCTTGGTATACAGTCTCGGTGGCTCAATATACTTACAATTGTACGGTTGTTCATCTCCCCGCATTCTCTACAGATAGTTTTGGAAACAGAACGCACTAACGTCGGCGCGTTATCATTGTACCAAAACCTGGGGTTTTTACGTGATAAAAGACTATATAGATACTATTTAAACGGAGTAGATGCATTTCGGTTAAAGTTATTCTGTCGAGGTGGAGGGAATGAAGCTGGAGCTGGATCTGCGACTATGAGTAAAGAGTTGGAAGACAAGATGTATGAGCAGAATAGAATGTCTGATGATCCGAAGACGAAACGACAAGAAAATTGAACAGGATTAGATAAGAGACGAATCGGTGTGGTTGCGGATTTCGAAGCGGTTAAAGCCTTGAGTAGTTTTGATAGATTGTTTGTAGCCGCGAAAAAAAAAAGTAATTATTTATACAGCAATCAATCGTTTGATAACTCTCGCACTGAAAAGTAACTAACATTCAAACAAAATAACGTGACTATTTCTGGTGCAGATCATTTATTTTTATGACACTCAATTCCCGCCATCGATTTTCTTAGCTTGTAAAAGAAATTATGTTTGAAGAATTAGGTCAGAAAGTGTCTCCGTTGACGCTATTCGAAAGCAAGCGTTGTGTAAACGTATGTGCGCCTATGGTAAGATACAGCAAGCTACCCTTTAGAGAACTAGTGCGAGGGTATGTTGGTGATAAATTATGTAGAAAAAAATATTAAAGCAGAGATTGCGCAAATCTTTCTTTTTTCTAATTTCAATCGTTCATATTGTTTTCCCAATAACTCACCCGTCGTTTCTCAAGGTATGATGTCGACCTGTGCTATACTCCCATGATATTATCGGCCGATTTTGCAGCATCAAAGTATGCACGTGATAGTGAACTCACTACAAATATAAAAGATACGCCGCTTGTTATACAGTTTGCTGCCAAGAACTCGAAAGAACTCTCTGATGCCGCCGAGTTAGTCGCCAAATACGTTAGTGGGATTGGTAAGAGCAAGAGTGAGAGAGATGCCGGCTTTATCGATTCTAACTGAGGGCGGGTGACTGTATTTGGCATTTTTTGCGGGAACAGACATAAACTGTGGATGTCCGCAAAAATGGGCAATCAACGAAGGTATCGGAGCACGTCTGATGGAAAAGCCCGAGTTTGTTAGGGACATGGTTAGAGCTGTGAAATCCAGAGTTGGTACTGAAGTCACTTGTTCGGTTAAGATACGTGTGCATGCTGATTTGAGGCAAGTGACAAAAAATAAGAGTTTATTGTGACCGTGTTTAATCATATTAGCGAATCAGGCATTTAGGTTAATTCTTACATTTCTCACGATATCAGGGAAACCGTCTCATTTGTCCAACAAGTCGAGTCGACTGGTTTAGATTTTATCGCTGTTCATGGCCGCACACGTCGTCAGCGTTCGAGTGAACCAGTCAATCTTGATGCGATCAAGCTAGTAAAAGAAACTGTCTCTATTCCCGTTATCGCCAACGGAGATGTGTTTAGTGTAGAAGACGCTCAGAGAATTCAATCCTATACAGGTGTGGATGGAGTAATGTCAGCAAGAGGAATATTAGAAAATCCTGCATTGTTTTCTGGACATAAAAGGACTCCGTGGGCATGTGTTGAAAAGTTTGTGAGGCTGTCTTTGGATTATGGAAACAATTTCTTTATATTTCATCACCACTTGTAAGTATCTCAATATGGTGCTTTGTGATTGATTGAGTTGCACACAGCTTCATCTTTCGTCTATTATCTAGGATCTATATGCTGGAGAAGGTAATGAGTAATGCCGAGAGTAAGGCCTTTAATACTCTCACAAATACACCTGCAGTGCTCGATTATTTGGAAGAGCATTATGGACTCAAATTATATTAATTAATAAACAGTGATTGAAACCTCTTTTTAATACCACTTTTTTTCCAGCTAAAACGTCTAAGAAAAGCTTTTATTCGATCTAATTTACTATCGCATAGCTACACTTCGGCGTTATGATAACCCTTTTTTTAACTTTTCTCTTTTTTTGTCAACTAAACGTCTAAAAAGGATCTATTTACACTCAAATTATTCACCGCGTTCTGGACTGTAATATCTTAGAGATCCATCCAGTCCAACAACTGCAAGATATTTTGCCAATTCACCGAATTTCAGATCTGTCACCTCTGCAGTGTTATCCGCAAGAACTGCGAGTTCTTCCCAAGTCTTGGAATGGAATACTCTGTTTATGCAAATAGATAGTTTGAAATACTCGTAAAAATCCATTCTCGCGCAATATATAGTAATACAATGTAAACTATACATACCTCACATCAGTCCCGCCAACAGCCAAATACTGTCCGGTGTGATCCCATACAACTTTGTTAAGTTTATTGTCCTCTGGCAAAGTCAGCACTTT
Source organism: Paraglomus occultum (assembly GCA_910592205.1). Taxonomy (NCBI): domain Eukaryota; kingdom Fungi; phylum Glomeromycota; class Glomeromycetes; order Paraglomerales; family Paraglomeraceae; genus Paraglomus; species Paraglomus occultum. The sequence continues at coordinate 23,233 of CAJVPJ010000255.1, read as the reverse complement.
AAAGTTTGTCAATTTCCGAAGATCCCATAATCTAACCAGATTATCTTCCGACGTTGTTGCCAAGTAGTATCCGTTCTCAGAGAATGCAAGCGCAGTAACAGCGCCACTATGTCCTGAAAATGGCGCGACAATGTTCTGAGATTTCATATCCCAGATATGTACCATAGAATCATTTGTCCCTGTACCAAGCAGTAAAGCGTCTGGGTGGAACTTTGCCGCAGTATAACCTTATAAATTGCATCGCGGAAGGAATACAACGATTAGAATACGACAAGATATGAATGCATATATTTAGATTGCGTGGTTTTTGCCATCTAACGTAATCGCAGTGAAAACTCACCATTTTGTACTTCGTTGCTTTCGATACGAGAAAGCGTCTTCCCCGTCTCTACGTCATGGAATGCCCAAGTTGAATCAGATGATACGGAGACCACATAGTCAAGAGTAGGATTTAATGCAATTCCTGTAACTCCGGCCGAGTGAGCTTTAATCGTGGAAGTTGCAAAATAACCTATGAATGCCCGAAATAAAGTAAACTTAGATACGATTATTTTATAATTTATAAGCATACGAAATCAATATGAATTATACCGCCGTCCGAAGGTTGCCATATCTTCACATTATTATCCGAACTGGCAGTAAATGCAATGTCTGGGTGTCCGGGGTCTGCTTTGCCACGCCACAACACGTCCGTTATCTCCTTGGTATGCCCTTTTAAAACAGAGTCAATTCTCTGTTTGCCACTATTATAGATTATGGCAGTATGGTCGACACCTCCAGTCAAAACAAAGTGGCCGTTCGAGCTGATGTCAAGAGAAGTTATTCCAGGAGCGCTTGACGCGTGCATGGGGGCGGCCTCAGAGGTCCATTTGTATGATCTGACCGAGTCTATAGACGTGAAGTTTGGTGGTGTTTTTCGTTTCTTGCGTCCCTTTGATAGACTGATCATTACAAGTCATAAAATGACAGAGACAATGCAGACGTGAAGATTGTATATAATTCAGATTAGTCGGTACTACTTGATATAGATAAATAAACTGTAACTCATAGTGAACACTTACACTGCATTTAGTTCTGACATTTTCTCGATAATACTGCTGTCGATGCGCCTGTCTAGCATTTCTACATCCATACTCTGACTTTCTTGGGTGTCCTCTTGCGAAACGGATGCGCCTATATGTGCTTGGACTTTAGCCAACGCACTGTGATCCAAATGCTAACGTGTGAGTACATATTTCAGCTAACCGTTAAAGTTTTGCACAGAATTTGAGGTCAATGAGTGCTTACTCTCTGGCTGCATCTCTTTCTTTTATTAGTCTTGCAATAACTCTACAGGCAGCGTCGTGTTGATAGAGAGCATGGCTGAGCTCTTGTCGTACTTCTTGATACTGTTGCTTGAGGGTAAACGTTTCTAACATTAAACTGTCCCATTCATTCTGAAGGGCCGAGATCATAGATGGGATTGATGACAGTTGTGGTGGACGTGGTTTTACAATTTTTGGACCTGTTAAGAGAGAGATTCGTTTAGCATAAAATTATTGTCTTCCTACAAGAGTTATATCTTCTCCTGAATGTTTCTGTGATACTGCGGCATCACTCTCTTCATTAGTCGTCTTATTTAAACGACACGTATTTTATCAAGACGTAAAGTTTCGTGTTTCGTGTAGACATCTCGGTCTATTGCTCCTACATACTAGTCTTGATATCCAGTAAATCTTCTTCCGCGATATCCTCTCCCGTTATTGGATCTCTTCCATTGTCAGCAATATACTTCAAAATCAATCGTTTCTCGTAAATATGTCCTGATTTTCTGGACGCTACGGGCTCCTGCAGGGCTTCTCCAGAAACTGTTATTGAGGTGGTTATCCTATTAGTGACAAGATCGTGAGATTCATTACTCCAAGAGTAGGGAAGATACTGATAAACTCTACATACTGGCACAAAACATGATCCTGTTTGAGAGTGTGAGAAGGATGTTAAAAATTTTGAGAATATACGGTTGTAACTTGCTTTTTGTTTCTTTGCATAGTTGCCTTATGTAGAATACATCAATTTGATTTGACCATTTTCACGTGATTAAAGTGCATTCTTGTCGATCAATTTGAATATTGACATTTCGTCCGGTGACAATTAGCTACCAAAAAAGGATAACTTCGAAATAACGATAATGTTGGTGAACGCCTTCCCCGAGTTTTACTGACACTCTGGCATATATAATTTCGTTGCTTCAACACAGTCGACTCATAAGCGAAGTTATATACGTAACAAAGATTGTAGTCAAGTTGGTGCAGAATTATCGATTAAATAATCGATTGGGCAATAGTTATAGTGAACGGTTAGATAACGAGTATATCTGTCTATTGTGTTTACGTATTTGGCAAGTTAATACATTTTGTTATTACACACGTATTTGCGTCAAAGTTTTGAATTTTATTTAATCTCTGGTAATAGCATATGTGTACGCTAGCTTATTATTATATGTTCTTGATTACGTCGTCATCAATTAATAATTTTCTTCACAAAGATATACTATACGGTGAGCGATCCAATCTCTAAACATAATAATCGTTACTATATCTTTCGCATAATAGTGTATAATTTTGTGATAGACATTGGATTATCAATAATTCTGAATTAAATGAATAAAAGTTAGACTTTAAGATTTGGAGTTGCAGCGTGAAACACCAACTGCGTGAATACACGTTGAACTTATCTAGACGAAAGAGAGTCTTACTTTAAGTAAAATCTCAATGATTTACACGCGTTGTTTTATCAAGTTTGAGTATAATATTTTATATAAAGTATTGATATCAAATATAAAGCCTTTACTGATGTAATCGATATGTATACTATACAAACAAACTTTCCTTATTATAACATATATTTGCTCGCTTTCCCACCAAAATTATATTTAATTTATATTTACCAAACGTCTCAGATTAAAGCCGTTCCGTTATTACATGACATGCTTGAAACATTATTCAATTTTTCCATAAAATACTATTCTTTCCATTCTCCTTTCCAATCACCTTCTTTCGCTATTGTTGTCAATATAAATTTAACCCCATCGATGAATTTGTTAATTTTTTCTTTTGGTTCAATAGCACCTTCTTGATAGGCAACAGTGAAGTTAAGTTTGTCACCATAAGTGCCTATATTAACCATTATTGCTGGTCCAGTAACCTAAACAAAACTGATATGTTAATAACTGATGGACATCAATAAATGCAGGTTACATTTTTACTCACATTTGCTGACTGGGAAAATAGAAAATCCTGTATTTTTATTCTTTTATCTTCATCTTCATCTTCACTTGGTTTCCATATATTGATATTGGATACATCCAAGGATGCCACCCTTCCCATGGGTTCTACTTTCCTTTTCTTTGACAAAAATTCCTCCCATCCGGCAGTGTTGTTGGATAAGAATTTTAATAATCCCACGTATTGAATCGATGTCTTCATGCCTTTCATCAGTTTGTATTTGTAGTTTTTTGCAAGATTCCAAAATCCTGTGTCAATATCTTTTGTTGAAGCCGCGTAGTGAAATTTACTGACATATACACCCAGAGTGGGTTTAGTTATGGGTACAATACCATACGGTCTAAGGGATATTGGCGTATCTGTCGATACCATTTTGGCATTATCGTTTTCTGAACTGAGATATCGATAAGCTGATAGTATAAGCGCAGTATGAAGAATTGCATGAATCGACGTCTTTTGCTGTTTCGATACCAATTTTATGGATCTAAATTCATCTTGATTGATCGATACGATTTTTAATGAAGTATTGAAATCATTAATTTTCATAGCGTGAACGTCTCCAACGTAATGCTTTGGTGTTGTTTTCATGAAAGTTGGCAGCAAAAATTCGTTAAATACTTCTTTCAGAATTAATCCAACTGATGGTTCAATATCTACGGTCTCTTCCAATGGCTTAAACATAGGGGCATAGGGAACATCAATCATTGGTGAAATACTTGATAAATCATTTTGATTGTCGATCACTTTCTTCAGCGCATTGTAAAACAATGAATGTAAAACATGCGCACTCATTCCGTCGCCAATACTATGATGCCAACAAAATGTAACACTTATTTCGTAGGCGTGTTCAATGTTTATCCCGAACACTATTCGCCATAATGGATTGGTCTCAATCGAATGATCCAATGGTATTTTATGTTCTTCCTCTAACATTTTTTCCAGTTGCTCATCCGAACATATGGCGGCAAAACGTACTTGTCGAGATAAATCAATTGTTGGAATATGAACATATAGTGGTCGCTTAGTCATTGGGCCTTTTATGCCCTTTGACAATGCTGGTTCCTTAAGAAGAAGTTCCGTGAGTATGCCATAGACGACCGGACGTAGTTGATTCGTTGTGTTGTCATTTAATTCAGTCACTCTACCGACGGAAGCGAGCATAAAAAGATCTTTACATTGATAACGGACAGTGGCACAAATGTTTGTGTAATAACCTATGGCCTGCCTTATGGTAAATAGCCTTTCTAGGTTACCGAGTGGACGAGCTACTTTTAAATTGGATTTTTCCATGGAAATTGTGGTATGTATGGTACGATATGGTATGGTATAAGTATAGTATGGTATGTATGCGTGGTATGTGGACAGCTCACTCAATTTTATACAAATCTGAAATTCAGACCATGCCAAATTGAGACACGTATACCAGATCAGGTTTTCATTTCCGTGAAACCATAGCAATTATGAATGTAACATTAACACAGATAACACTATGCGCACATATTTTTATTAACATTTGCCAGAGCATATAAACCCTGGTTTTTCGGATATCAGATTAGTCAGAGCAATTAATTCGGTTGCATATAAAAAATTTTCAAGATACTCTTTTCTTTTTCCTAAAATTCAACATCTGGTTCGTTAATTCGTTTTTTAATTTGCAAGTTTTTCATACTAGATTTAATTGGTGTTCGTTCTTTGTTCAAAAATAGTTTACTGGATTTGTTTAACCTTATTCCGTAACTTTTGCCTCCCCTGGCGCAAATGAATTCAATGGTTACGCTAAAGGGAGAGAAAAAGTAAAAACCGAACGGTTACCATTATCCTTGTACTAATTTGGGTTAGAACCTTCACTTCCAAGATTCTATAAAGTTTCTAACGCCACAGACACAATCTAATATTAGTATTGTGTAATATTACATGGGAAAGGTATATCCAATTTTTACTGTACAGCGCATAGACGCTTAGCTTAAAATGCTAACATTGTCGTACTTTAAGCGACTGAAACATATAATGTACGGCATCGAGGGGTGAGAAATAAACAAAATTTACAGATCAATAAATTTGTTTCAAATTGTTTCTCAACCTAATTATAATGTTATTTTAGCATTTATTGCATTCAGGTTTGTTTGAGTAGTTAACATTGGTGGAAGCAATCAATACTGTACTTATGTAAGAAGATTGCCGTCACCAATAAATTCTAATTCATTTGCGTCGATACCGAATAATACAGCAAATTAAATACATTATATGCTGAACCTCCGCATAACACTTTAACGAAGATTCCAATGGTTTTTTTGTTATTATGCTAATTTTATTACATGAAATTGCCCCCTAGCGTTTTCTATTATTAGCCGTTGTTATTGACAACGGTTTATCATACAGCACAACAAATTACCTTTAGCCATTCTGTAAATGACTTTTGAATATCAAGTCAACATCTGATACAACATCAATAGTATGAAATTTATTTTTGGGAATGCGAGTTACACAACAGTCTCCATGTGGAAAGTCCACGGCCGCCTTAAAGAAACAAACTGTACCGATGAGGTATTATATGTTAAACAATGAGGAAAAGATGTACGTAATTACGTATTTTAAAGCCGACGACGTCTACTAATGGTTGTTATCACAAAAATAGATGAATCTGGTACAAAGCTTATTAGCTTATTAGTAATGCGACAAATCTTATTTGCCATTACGTCAGTAATCTGTTATTTTTTCTTGGCGACAAGGCGTCTTTCAGACAACAATCGTACAAAACTTAAGCTTCGTTAGATAGACGGAGTTTACTAGTCCGATATTGACCAGATTTTCTTATTTTTGAAACAGCAAAGCTTAGGATCGCAAATAGTCACACGATTACCTGTAATTTGTTTTTAATTTGCCCCGCATTTAGCATATACACGCCACATATACGCTTAGCCTTAGACAGTAGCGTTGCGGGGGCTGGGTAAAATATCATCAATGAAATTATCGACTAATGAAATCTTTGGCCGACGTATTAATGAACCTGGACTGCTTTCTGTAGTTAGATTATATTGACATTATATGTGAGAGCATGCATTAGCATGTAGGGACAGGTTACATTCAGTTATGATTGATAATAACGCGTTCTCTCCGGGAACAAAAATTAATATTGTTTCGGTTGGAGTCAGCAAATATAAGGGGGGTCTTGTTCATTACTAGTATATATTATTGTCGGTAAAGACGTCGCATACTATAAGGGCTACTTTATTTAGACTCGTTAGCATTAGTAGTAGCATTATTAGACAGAACCTAATCGTATTTGTCAAAAGCTTTCAACTTCCGAGTATAGCTTGTCACCTCGCTCTCTCAAAATCACATGTTAATAGATTTCTGTTAAGAAACCAAGCATTAGTTATGCAACTACTAGAGTTGATTACTCCATTAATAATGACTGTATACCTTAATAACTGGTTGCCAAAAAGACCACCACCAATATTTGAATGCTAAAAATCGGTGACCTTACTTCCATAACTCCAGTCTCCATGTACTAAAGGGTCTGTTTTGGGTCCTCCGATTTCACCTGTGACAGGATTCTTGTCTCCTTCGAACTCTGGTGGTGGCTCGGTTCGCATATCAGGATGGGTCAACCGCTCTTCATCGTCTGCTGTCGCTACCAAGTGTTGTTTCTTGACAAGTTCTTCAAATTCTTTCTGTTCTTCTGGATCACCAAGCGGTAGCGGTCCTGGCCGCTCGAATCTACTGGGAATGGTGAGAAAGCGGATCGGGTAAAGAGATAATCTTGTCGGCGTAGTAGAGATTCTCAAGAAAATGCGCATCTTTAATTTATGATAGATAGGGAAATTGAGTCGTACCTTTAAGTAGTTTGCGATTGGTCATCACTTCTGTACGTCAGATAAAATTAAATAAATGTCAAACTTTCACTAATATTATTAATTGAGATTACTTTTATTGAGTTGGGGGGTTTTATAATTTTTCATTAGTCTCTTCACTAGGTCTATCGATTGTCTCCTCTCATTATTGGTCTAATTAATCTTTTGCTATCACTCTTAATCGACCCATTTAAGGGCTCTGCTTCCGATCTCGACTGTTTTCCTTCTTAAAACCTCGGATACTTTTTCTCTTGTACCTATTTTACCCCTATTTTCCTTTAAAAAGAAGTCAACAATCTCCTCTTCAGTCATTCCTATTGCTCCAGCATCAGGTAGTTCACCGGTGACCAATTTGCGGATATCGTCTTCAGTTGGGAGACCGAAGCGAGCATACGGATAATTCTCGAATGATTTTAAATTTAAGAAATTAAGTATTTTATCATTTGTTGATTTGAAATAGAAATCTTCGATATCTTTATCAATAACTTTTGAGAGACTGGGAGGATCCCATCGAGGCGCATCAGTCTTGTCAATTAGGCGCGCTCTAACACCTTCTTTAAAATCTGATTTCTCCTGGAAAGTGAACAGCTTTGGGATTAAAACAGATGAAACCAAGTACACAGAATAGGGCTTAAACAGATCATCTTACCAAGAATTTGTTCACCAGACCGTATTCCATCTGCAAACAATCGGTAATCGTCATTCTTTTACCAAGCCGCAGTTCTCGTAGAGTTACCTATAATATATACCCGTCAACTTTACCAATCTTCATTGCAAAGAGTACGTTTTCAAATATAATGCTTTGTTAAAACAAAAAACCACCTTTAAACTGGTTGGGGACATTCGAGACAGAACTTCTTTTGTCTCTAGAGCCCAACCGCTGTCCTCTTTTTCCAACGCCTCCACGATTTCACTGACAGAGTTATATTTGAAACATCTGGGCATAAATTCGAAACGATCGTTAAGTAAAATGAAACACAGCTACGAGTAAATCACTGCTCCCTTCAATGTCTCTACCTGTCAATAGATTCACGAATCTGTCCACCAAGAGCATATCGATAATTCGGCTCTGGTTTTTCAACAAAATCTTCAATAGCAGCGTTAATTACCTCATGATCATCACTCTCTAGTTCGCTCAAACGATCTTCTAAATGAGGTAACCGTTCAGACGGTACATAGTGCGTCGCGATACCCGAAAAGCTATGCAAAGCTTTAGTTAAAATATATTTTCTGAAATCGATTCTGGTTAGTCACTTACAATACATCAAGCCCGAATAGCCTATTTCCGGTTAGAGCAAGATACGTGCCGACTTCTCCATCCATTCTGGGTAGATAGAACGATCCCCCAACGTCAGGGAATAATCCAATGGCTGTCTCAGGCATAGCAAAAACTGTGTTCTCGGTTGCCACTCTAAACGAACCATGAACCGAAAGACCAAAACCACCGCCCACTATAAAATCCACAGTGTGATCAGGTAAAGGACCGTTAACTAAAGTCGAAATTAGGCAGGCTGCGAAACAGTACTTGTAATGCCATTCAGTAACGCCACATATGGTTTGTCGAGCGTTGCAATTAAATGATTGAGCTGATATTCTTCTTCAAAAAACCGCAGAGCATTCCCTTCTTCCGTCGTCTCTGTCTTTTCTTGTTCTGCCAATCTCACAACGCCTAGACGGATAAATTTCGCAAACAATTAGCTTCTTTGCGTAATAAATTTGTAGGTTTCGCTTTCCTTTTTCACTTACTCGTTACATCTCCGCCAGCACAGAAGGCTTTGTCACCAGCACCTTTAATGATTATAACTTTACACAGATCAGACTCATTCCATGCCTAATTACGTCGAAGTTAGAGGCTGTCCAGCGTAATAGCATTGCGATCAAATGGATTCATTACGACTGACCTGTAACTGAGGGGTCATATTTCTAACCATACTCAAATCCAACGCATTCAACTTGTCTGGTTTGTTCAAGATAAACATTCGGCTCCCTAGTATTCTGCGATGAATAACATCAACCTGCGGAAACAAGCCGCCCAGCATTAATAAACTCTGTTCAATTACATGGGCAAACAGCTAGGAGAAAATAAAGGGAAAAAATACCTCTGGTGTTCCAGGAAATACTCTGGCAAGTTCTGTTTTAGCATTAGAGGTTACCAATGACATCTTACATAATATAAAGAAGCGATAGCCATATCATTCAATTCAAGGTATCGTAGAATGATAGTAGATTAAATTCTACGGATCATAAATCATCATTTCCTTATAATGCTATATGTTGGGGTTAACTCACTTTAGCATTTCGTAATATGGAACCTATCTGGTACTTTCTGTTTCTTAGGGAAGAGAATAAGGAAAACGCTCTTTGATTCATTGCGTATATCGAACGTAAGAGAGGGACAAAAAAAACGTCAACTTCGTCAATTGGACGATGCAGATCTTATCGATGTAGATCACTAATACAGTAATATTAATATGGATCAAGGACTTGACATCTTGTATTAATTATACGCATTAAACTGAACTGGAACTTAACGACACAACTGTCTATTGATAAACGTAAAACAGCTACTATATAAATCAAGTTAATTATTTAGCTACGTTTATCATTTAAACTGTATGCTGCTCCCTTGCTTGATTTGATTTGGATTTTTTGGCTACTCTGTGTGTCTTTGTAAATATTGATTGTTCCCACTCGTGCTTATGTTTTCGAAATAGTAGCATACAAATCTTTGCATCCTCAACCTGTTTTGTTCAATAAATATCATTACCATGAACGATCAACGATAATTTACCGAATGCAACTGGAAAACGTTGTTGCCGAATAACTCACCGACGAATGTTTGTTTTCTTGTATAGTTAATCCCAACTCTTCTTGAGCAAGTTTCTTTAGTGAGGGCGGTTTACCTCGCGCGTACTTTGTTCGAAAAATTCGGTAAATTGATGTATCTCTTGTCATCATACGAGGGTGATCTAATAGGAGAGCCTAATTAGTCGCGAAGAGAACTATGAGCAACGTGCAAACATATTATAGACTTTGTTATACACGATGACGGTTCTTACTTTGAAATCGTGATGTAAAGCATGACCTACAACGATTTTGCTTTTTATCAATTCCGCCACTTCTTGTTGCACTTGCTTGAATTCGTGTGCTGCATTGACGGTGATAATAGAGGGTTTCAATGCATATTGCATCCAGATCAAGACGACGAGTAGAACAATCCGTCAATGCTCTGTGGACATCCACAACAACGTACCTCATACATGTTATTCAAACTATAGTTATTTATGACTTACCATCAACGAGTAGCTTTGGAGTTATACCACTAATTTCTGTTCTGAAATCTGTAATTCGTTCTATCGGCCGCACATATTTATCATAAATAACAACTCCATTATAGTTGACAATGCTCACTCTAGCAAGAGCTGATCTTTGACCTTCGAATCCAACTCCAACCATTTCGCAGTCTATTGCTATATATTTTCCAACCCTAAAGGATAGCAGTGATCATTAGATCGGAAGCAAGCACCATAATATAATAGAACCTGTATTAGATTGGAAATTTCTCGACATACTTTGTTAATTTTCCTGTATTTGTCTCATCCGTTGTATGGCTACTTGAAGCATTAGTACTGTTCCAGTTTTGCTTTAGATCATCCTTTACCGTAACAATCTTTGATTTCCCCTTATTCGAGTCAGTTGGCTCGTAAGTCGAACTATTGCGAAAACTGTTAGGATGTGGACTACTATAAATAAATGTGAGAGAAACTATGCTTACCCGGTCGATTTCCTTCGTTTGATAGCGAAGGTCTTTTGGGAATTTTGTCGACGTTTTTTATTTGTGGAGAACATCTCGAATTTTCATGACCCCAAATTTTAATGCTCACGTAAATAGTAAATTGTGTGGTCGCACAAAATTGCCGCAGCATCACCCGCTGTTTTTTTGATGGGCCATTTACGTAGCGAAGAGAGGTGTTCGCTGCGTTCTGCAGAAGTAATGACAACCACAGAACAAACTCAATAAATTACTATGAACAGTGGAATGATAATGCATTGAATAACCGCGTTAGCTTATTCTCTGTTTTCCACATCACCTGTTTACAAAAGATCGTACAAAAAGAATTTATACAATCACACAGAAAACACCTTATTATGTTGCTGCAAGGTTTGATAAATAATAAATAATCCACAACATCAATTAGCAGAACTATAACACAAAATTTTATGGCAAAACCTCAAAGAAATAGGTAATAAACAATAATTCGAATAAACTTTCGGCAGGTTTTGAAAATCAAAAACCAGTTTACCGTATTTATCGAACTAAAATATTCCCTTTAGCACAGTGCCACGTGGTTTATTACAATATTTACACCATTGTTCTCCGGTTCCACCATTTTGAAGCTTATGGAACGTGGTACTGTGATCGAGTTGTTACGTAGAATACTTGTAAAATACCATGATACAGTGTTTTTTATTAAACATGCTTATTATATTCCTAAGATCTACTTCATAATCAACACCTTCAATATCTACATAAATATCATTATCATTATCGGACCAATCAATGCGAGATGTTGCAAATTTTATAGACGTTGTATGTGAGTTTGAAATTTATGTCCATTCCGAACAGACGTATGTCAGATTTAGATTAATTGTTTGTTCAAGTTGTTCTATTATCATGTTAAGCCACCAGTTTGTTGTGTGGACACTACTAATATCAATTGCTGTATAAGCGAACACCTGTATACTTGCACGTTATAGGCCATGTATTTCAATCACACGTCATTATCGGAATACACCCATGGGTTCTCAGGGTTAAGCTATGCGAAAAGGAAACACTTCCAATTTAGTCGATCCCCTTCGGGGGAATCAAATTGATGCCCCGGATGCTTCTACCTATTTTGGCATTAATTTCCAAATTTGATCGGGCATCAAGCTACTCTTAATTGTGCGACATAAACTATAGCATGTAAATCATTCGTTCTATGCAAAATCCTTATTCCATGCATATGCCCCTTACCTCAATTGCCAGTTGCCGAATACAGTAATATTAGTAAGCCCAATCATCTTATTGAATACATATTAATATATGCTGGCTGTGGAATAAAATTTTTTTCTGATCATAATTTTGGTCGCCGCTATATGTAAACATGCAAACCATTCCCGTTATGCTGTTAGACAAGGGAATTTTAATACGAGTGAGATCATGGACATTTTCAAATCGAAAACTATCCGAAGAGCTTTTCACGACTATAACGCGGCGTGGTCTAATCAATACAAGAACATGCATAATTTCATTTCCTCATGGACTTTCTATTAGTTTACTAACTGACGATCAGGGTCCAATATACATGTATAGCTACCAGCATGTAACAATCTGTCATACTATAATCGTTTAAGCGTTATTTTGTGGCACTTGATTTCGTCGATTTAACCAAGATTGGATGTAAGACTAATTGTTCAACGCTTATCGCAAAGCTGCTGCCATAACACCCTTATGATCTTCAATGTGGTAACGTTAATTTGATACAGTACATCGTTTATATGCAGTACCTAAATATCGTAAATACTTTATAATGTCGTTACCTGATTGTCTTTATGACATATACGTCCATTCCGAATGGATCATAAATTTCAAACTGACGTATGCATATGTCCATTATGAACTGACATATATTCCCATCTGAAATTTGTCCATTGCCGAATAAATTCCCAACTCATAACAATGCACATAGCCCGCGTTTTCTAGACAAGCGAATGAGATAATCAAATGCGTATACGCCAACATAAGCAACGCATCGCTATATACTACAATATCATCTTTAACATCGCACAGTATACTTTCTATATAAGAGCAATCTTCATGATAAAAATTAATTATTCTGATCGGGTCATTATTGTGTGCTGAATAATATGAACTAGTTGATAATTTTAATAATTCACATCATCAATTTAGGCAACGATGGTGTGGTGTATTACCATGTGATATACGAATTGATATGCGGGACAATATTTGACCGACATATAGAAACGGTTACCTAAAGTTACCATGAGATTACTGTGTATACACAAATTTGGCTTCAACTTGGGATATTACAAAATATTATTTAGGAAACTATTTTTCTTATAAAAATGATGGCACTGATAGCATGTTGAACTGTATCAACCGAAAAAAACTTACCAGTTGACTGATTAACAACCACAAAAACTATGAAACACCCAATTTTCTTTCTATTTTTTGTATTGGTTACAACAGCAGTAATCAACGCTATTCCGCATACATTAATATTAAGGCAACAACCTACCGAATTTAGTTCATGTGCTATTTTTGGTCTTGACGTACCAGATATCAGCGTAACCATATCACCTGATTCCATTGTTGCTGGCCAAAATGTTACATTCCACATTATCGGAACTACTAAATTCAGTATTCCCGCGGCTACTGTTGGAATTTTTATTTACAACGACACTTATGACAAGGAATATCAAGCCAGCTTTTGTGATTACTATATTTCATGTCCTCTCGGCGAGAATAATGCGTTTGGCATCAATGTTACAATTACGCCAGAAGTTGTTCCTGAATCTTATAACATGGACGTCTGGATATACAATGACACAGCCAACTTCTCTTGCGCTACGACCTACACCGATCCGGAACTGAGTAATGGACGTCTGAGTATTCAATGACACAATCAACTTCGCTTGCTCTACGACCTACACCGATCCGGGACTGAGTAATTAATGAAGCACTCGCGTATTGAGCTTTCTATTACTTTGTTTCATTCGACTTTTTTTTTTTTTTTTTCATGCATACGCACATTTATTAGTATTGTGTAAATTTTAATCAATATTTTACTAAATTTTTGAAAAATGACATAAACAAATTAGAGTGCGTTCTAATTGACGTACAAGTTAGAAGAAATATTATCGACAGTCTTTATCATTACCTAATTACAAGAATTTTTGTTGTTAATTTTAATATCGTGCGCATTAACATTAATATATTTATAAAGTAGAAGTAAGACTCGAAAAAAACAGGGTAGTAAAACAGGGTAGTAAAACAGGGTAGTAAAACAGGGTAGTAAAACAGGGTAGTAAAACAGGGTAGTTTGGGCAAAGTTAGAGTTATTACAAAGTGAATTAAACTGTTTATAGCTTTTGATATTCAAAGTTAATAAACCAGAGCATCTTTGTAAAAGACGCAATACAAATAGAAAAAGACTGCAAGATTAAATTGATACAAAAATTGCAGTTTCGTAAATTGTCTTCAAGATCGAGATTTTGGAGTACAATTCAGTTAATTGGTCCGTTACAAAAAAAATTGGGTTTTTCTTATATATTCTATATCGTCCATTTTAACATTTTTCCTCACCTTTTTGAGCCCGCTTTGACTTTGTACAACGCATATAGTTATTGTAAAAGCCGCCATGATACATGATGGATATAGTCGAAAAATGCTATTGCTTAATAGTAACGGCCATGAATCTTTATGCGTTTAATTTTAATATGGTGCATTATCGACAATTAATTATTTTGCCAACCCCTTAAATTGCCAAATTACCTCTGTCTGTTTTATTCATTACATTAACTATGATGCGCTTATTTGAGGATGAATACAATTAGCAACATTTTTTATATAGGGTTTGTTTTCTTTCTATTAAACCTTTTTTTAAAGAGCCCGAGATTACCTGTTAAAACAACTGCGCAGTTAATCTTGCTAAAGCAAAAATTTATTTAATGTGACTAACAACTACCAACTCACAATCAACGTTGTAGCATAATACAACAATATTATACGTTATATCACAACTGTCATGTCGTTTTATTTTTATGAGTTATAATTGAATAATATGTTGTAATCCTTTACTATATTTTAATCTGTTATAAAAGTTGGTTTTGTCTAATGCACTAATGTTGAGATTTTCCAAGTCGGACATCTGCTATTGCAAATAAGCGAGAATATGTGAGAATCTAAAGATACAGTAATTCTTGTGATGTAAGACTCTGAGTTTTACGTATCTCTAGAGCAAATAAACTCATTATATTAGAGAAAATTAAGAGCTCTTTCAAGTTTATCCTTCGCACGAAAAAGCTAACTTCTAATATAACAATACTCAATATTTTAATTTTTTATTCAATTTTTAGTTTAAACTCTCATAGGATTAATGTTTTTTTTTTTTTGTCGGAAACAAAAAACGGTAACAAAAAACGCCAAAGTACCAAAAACGCGGGAGTTAGAGTAAAATTAATCATACCATATTTCAAGAAAGCAGTTTCAATAGTTCTGCTAGCTCTAGAAATAATAAAAAGCTTTTTGCGTGGCAGTATAGGGTAGGAAGTGTGTTGTTGTAGCCAGTAGTAAGCTATGGTATTCTGTACACTTGACCGGAGCGTGAATTTTATCAAGATTAGTGACACTTCTTATTGTTACCAAATTAGAAAATTTAAACTATTTGCATTTTGCTATAGTAATTGATTAATATGTATATTTTTAATCAAAAGAACGACTGGATAGCTGTATTGATAAATATAACATTTGTGTAATATGCGTATACATAACAATTGGTATACCTATTATTTCTATTAAATGAAATAAAAAATTTCAACAATTATTATAATATGGTAATCGTTCAAGGTTCATCCGTACGATTGTCTACTACGTAGTCAAGTCGACAATTTATTTGTATTACAGTCAAGGCTCGGAAAACTGATGGCACTGTTTTTGCGCTTTTTTTTTATCGGTTTTTCAAACTAGGAGTATGATTTGCCAATTACGATACATGTATTGTTAATCGTACTACCCCATAATATCAGTTCATCGATTTTGCGAGATCTATATCTCATGTGTTATTATTATCGGTTTTACGGATAAAATTTTATTACAGTGTTTCCGGAATTGAAAAAAGTATCGATGTTGCGAATTATCGCTTTTTCGAGCTTTGACTGTATTATGAGATCGACTTGTCGAATTTCATAATTTATTACAACATGAACAATAAGCGAATATGAAATGTTAAATGACAACTAGAATTATCTAAATAGGCAGTTATATGCGCCATTGCTACGATTCTTCTCAATTGATAGCATAAACTGTCATGCGCATAGCCATGTTCGAATGATATAATCAAATACAGTACGTATTATACAGTAAGTAACGCACTATCAATGACGTCACGCAGTATATTCCCATATAAGAAGCAATCTTCTCAACATAATCCAATCACCATTGTGTTGAATAATATGATAACTTCGAAATAATGTTGGAAATTTTTGCCGGTGGGTAAATGATTGCATCACCCATCGAGCAGTTCAGTACTCCTATTGAGAAAATATTCACCACATCGACGCAGGAAAACAGTAACCGACTTTACACTGTTAAAAGGCCACTTTAATGAATTTCTATAATAATATTAATACATATGCATATAAAATTTTTCCCTCAAAACCTCGCTATTTAATATCTACAAGAATAATTTATTTCTCACATTCGAGTTGTCGCTAACATTTGGTCAAAGTCAGCAACTGATATCACCGATTGACTTTCCTCTACTTTCGTAACAAGAAGATATCTGGGACTTGTGAACTCGTTTATGACGCTGGAGCTGTTAAATGAAATCGATGCTTGTGTGCGTATTGGCGTAACAACGTATGAAATGGATCGATTGTTGCTCGTACGGAAATGTTGAAAATGATTGTCTATTGGACTGTTGTTTGTCATATCGGAACAATGGATGGCGGAGCCACAAAAAGATATTGGGAGCGAATAAGAATTGCTTGTGTGGGTATCGACTTGATTGTGATTCGGCGGATTTAAATGCCCATTCATGGTGTTAATATTAAAATTACCCGGATGGGTAGAAGAAACCGGGAAATTGCTTTGATATCCAGTGCTTTCATAGACGTCACGTCGTCATTATGTGGGAGAGAAAAGGAGGCAGAAGGTTGAATTTGTCGATCTGTTAAAACGGAAATTTTGCGTAAATAATAGTGTAACGAATATTAAATACGTGGATATTCCCATTATCAGACACACAAGCGAATGTTATGAGGATGTCACGCAATTAATCTTTCCACCTTGCAAATTAACAGTCTCCCGAAATTAGTATTAGAGTCGTACCCGAAATAACTCGAGTACGCTCTTCTCTCACAACAAACGTATTCGCGAATTATAAAATATATTGATTAATCATACCGAAATGTTGAGAGTAATTAACAATCGGACCGTCGTTTGTTGTATCAGTATCGGAATAAGGGACGCAAAGGTCACAAAGTGTCTGAAAAAATCCTGGCATCGGACAAGAATTGTTTGTATCGGTTTCGATTTGGTCGTAAAGAGGTATACTCAATTGTTCATTCCTTGTGTCAGCGTTAGTCTTATGGGCATCTTCCGAAAAATTGCCTTGATACAATGCGTAATTGCCTGTATAAATTTCGGTGTCTTCGTAGTCTATACTATTCATCGACATATTATCGGAGGGAGAAATGGAGATAACAGAAAGTAGGAAATTTTGGGTACGAGAAAGAGATTGCAAATTAATGGGCTTGTTATACTGTCTGATATGAATGTTGTCAGTATTATTCGGTTCGTTCATTGTATCAATGTTATTAGGGATTGGCCTTGACCGTGGACAATTTTCTGAATTCAACAATTGACATACTGTATCATGCACATAGCTTGTTTATATATAAATGAAGTTGATATCGTTAGCATTGTCTTCACCGATTCGACGTTCCGATCGGCATGCCTGTTGACTAAAACTATAATAGTTGACAAATTTTACTTCTCGGTGCCTCATGCTCCATGCATCGCAGGTATTATTACTTTCGATTAGGAAACTGTGGCTAGAGTTTTGTGACAAATCAAATATTGTGGCTCGGGATCAATATACACCAATAGTATTCTTTTTTCTCGAATGTATAACTATAAATAACTCGAGTGATGTAAATAGTAACTATAAATAAAAGAATGGTA
This sequence comes from Paraglomus occultum, assembly GCA_910592205.1. NCBI lineage: Eukaryota > Fungi > Glomeromycota > Glomeromycetes > Paraglomerales > Paraglomeraceae > Paraglomus > Paraglomus occultum. The sequence goes on along the minus strand of CAJVPJ010000255.1, from coordinate 5,147 downwards.
GTACTATTTACGATTAGGAAAATGTGGCTAGAATTCTGGTGTGACAATTACCAAATCAGATTGGTGTGGCTCAGGGTCAATATGTCGAGTGATGTATAACTATAAATAACTCAGGATCCAATGATATTTCCTTTCGACTAAAATAATGTTTGCAGTTCAAATTACGAACATGTATCGAATGCAAACTAGGACAATATATCATCTGATCTAACAAGCCGACGATTGCTGTTTGCAAATCAACGTTGATAATTCGGCCTTAGAAAAATGCTGTCAGTTTTGTAATAATTTGACCTTCTCACATCAAGGTTGAACAATAAAACAATATTAATTACTATACATGCCATCAATGACTCTTATATCGTAAACTTCATCAACCTTATCAAATGCTCTCTTTTTATGTAAATATTACCTAAGGACAGATCCTTCTGTTTCTGTATTCTTATTCTATCGACTTTTCACAAGGTTGTCTTATTTCGCATCGTGTTTGTTATCGGTGCCTTACGAGAGAAAACATTCTGCCTAATACCAACATTTAAGAGAAAATTGACGATAGCGGCATTCTTATAAAAAAAATTGACAAACAATACTATAATATTCAAGACCACGTGCAGCGTTATTACTTGCATTAGATTGTTATGACTTGACTTTAGCAAATTAAATAACATTTATATGCTAATAAACGATTTAATTCCTTTTTTACTGACACGGGCTGTTTTTAAAAAATAATCTTAACCGCTTATCCTTAACTTTGACAATGGTTTTCTCTGCCATAAATAATACTAGCTAGCAGTTCGACATGGAAAAAGTGTCATTATTTATACGTCTTTAGCTCTCTCATTTTGTGACATGCTCTTTAATAATACTTCTACTACTCACTATTATTGCATTATAATAATCCATGCACATGTATTTATTTATTAATTTCTGAAATATAAAGCCAGAGTTCCAGTACTTCCTGCCTTAAACATTTTCGGTTGGGTTTCCCTCTCTAGTCCCGAAATTTCGTCGTATAATCTTCACTTGTGTAGAATCCAGGCTTACACTACTTTTATGCTTTACGAAAGGTGTAAAAAGTGTTTTATACTTGAATTATTTATAGACAGTTGAGCATGCTGAGTAGTCTAAAGCGCATAAACATTCTCTTTAATTGATTTCAGCCACAGCGTCTCATTATTAAATACGGGTTCCTCTCCCATATGTACCTATTCTGCAAGTCATAATCTCGTACGACAGTGATAGCAGATAAACAGAACACATCGATATTAGAGTGTGATTAAGTTAATATATTCAATGAGGAAGAAAAGATAACAAATATATCTACCCGACTTATTAAAGCAAAATTTAACTGCTCTTTGAAATATAGGCAATTTTTTCATACCAGTATGAACGACAGAACAACTAATATATTTTTTTTCCGATATTCTCGAGTCTATTGTATTCGATTTTGTTTTCGAGCGCAACTCGGCTATTATTATAGCCTGTTTTATATAAAATTTTCGATTATTTAAGTTAATTAAGCCTTTTTGTTTGCAGTCTGCCGACGATTACAATTTATGCGAGGGCTGTGTCGTTTTTGCACACTATATCATTAATTGTTGGCTTTGGAACAGCCAGTCTTTTCAATCCCCGTCCAGAGAGCCATCCTATAATTAGAATCGGTTCAGAGCTTACACTGTCAGTATACGTTTTACGATGGTGTAATGTTATAGGCAGATAAGAATAACGATACGGAAATTTGAAAGGTAGAGAAGTTTATTAGAAACATTGGCGACTGACTACTTTATTAACCATAAAGATGACGACAAATTCAAACTATTATACGATAATGACAACGTTAATAAACAAAGAGTAAAGCCATTTATTATGACGACAGTCATAACGAATTACGCTTTTCAGATTGAGTACAATTTATTATGATTGCAGTGTACGGTCTGAATAGTAATGTACAAAAAATTGCTACAATATGTATAAGTTACTTTTCAGTAGTTTAATTAGTTAATATTATCGGTACAGGGAAAACGAAAGAATTGAGATTCGATTAAAAAAAAAGCAATATTAAATTAGAACTAGTAGCGGCTCACGGAAACGCTTTCTTTGTATTCATTGTTCGTGTATCGAAGACAAACTATACCTTTTAATTATTAATTGATGTCAATTTCCTTGTCTTTGACAAGATAGTAATCTAATTCTATCCCGACAAACGGTTTAATATTTAACAGTCCGCAAAATATGCAGTGTCAATGAAACTCTATTGAGAGAAATATTCATCGCTTTATCCACCACATGGACAAAAGAAAACGATAATAATGACTGACTTTACATTTATTAAAAAGGTATATTATTTTTGAGAAATTGAAGGGGAGGAGTTTATAAAGAAAAATTTACCACAAGGAAAAAGAAACGAATAGTGTTATTAAAATTTCGTCAAGTAATGTCATTCTCGTCGCTCTTACTCTGTAGATTGGGGGATCTCTCATAAAATGCATGTTTATATAAACTTTCAAAAAAAACTTATTATTAATGTTAAAAAACCTTATAAATGCATATTTCCATAAAAACTTATTTCTATTTCTAATATTTCGAAAGACACGAGTGCATAATTATAGAAACTCATAAAAACGTATTCATATTTCTTAATGTTAAGAAAGACGTACATTATCGTCTGTAAAAACTTTCTTTCACATGCGAACGTTGGATAGCATGTTGTCAATATCAGCAGCTGATACCATGCCTAATACCGATCGAGTTTGCTCTACTTTTGTGACAAGATATCTATGGCTTGCAGACTCGCGCGTAAGAATATACGAAACAGACAAATGCTGAGAACGAGTATTTGTCGGAGTATAGTTCGGCATATCAGAAGGGCCATTGAGTGTGGAAAACGATACTGGGTTTGTGTGGGGCTCGACTGGATTGCAATGCGGTGGATTCGAATGTCTATTCAAGTTAGGGTCCGACTGGATATAAGAATCCCGACATCCAGTGCTTTCGTAGTGTATGTGAGGTTGATCTTATCAAGCAGAAATTTTTGCGTTAGCGTTTGTGGTGTTGGATGTCAATAGTTATTAATTATTAATATATTTGGTTTATGAACACAAATACATAATATTACCAAGATTACGATACGGTAGATTTAAATGTCTATTCATCACGTTAAGATTATCCGGCTGGATACAATAAAGCGAAGAAATCCGACATCCAGTGCTTTCACAGTGCATATGAGACTGTGCTTGTTGATCTTATCAAAACGGAAATTTTGTGTTAGCATTTGCAGTGTTACTGAGTAATGTATAACGGTAACTATTAAATATTTCATTATACGTGACTTGTGAACAAATGTATGATCATACCAAGATAATGATGCGTTGATTTCAAATGTCCATTTATCGCGTTACGATTATCCGACTGGGTATAAGAACACGAGGAATTCCTGTATCCAGCGTTTTCGTAACCTATATGAGATCGATCTATTGCGGAAATTTCTGCGTTAGCGCTTGTGTTGGCTATAAATTGTGTAACAAGCTATTAAATATTATTCATTAGACAGTCCCCAAAGCTACTGATTTTATATAAACTGTAATATCAAATAGCTTTAGAGCCGTAAACATAACATCGGATACGCTCTTCTTAACAAACACATTCGTGGTCTATGGACATTTTGTATAAAAAATCTATAATCATACCGAAATGTTGAAAATTGTCATTCGGACTACCATCCGTTATAGAATAACTTCCTGGCATCGGATAAGAAGTATTTGCGTGGGTTTCGACTAGGTCGCGAGAAGGTGTATTTAACTGTTCATTCGTCGCGTCAACGTAACCCTGGTGAGTTTCTTCCGAGTAATTACCTTGATACAACGCATAATTGCCTGTATACGTTCCGGAATTTCCATAGTCTATACTATTTATCGACATTATCGAAGAGAGAAAAGGAGATATCAGTCGTGTGAAAATTTTGCGTACAGGATTGAGTTTGCAAACTAATGCACTTACTTATACTGTCCGACATAGCTGTTGTTTGTATTGTTTAATTCATCCATCGTTATTAGAGAAAGCTTTCTCGTACACATGGTTATTTATAATAATAATGCCTGTGTAATATTCCGGTTCGTGCAGCTCCGTTAGTAACAAATCAGACCTTGTCAGGTATTTGTGATACTCATAAACGCCAAATCGCTGATCATATTCTTGCTTCAAGGTTTATTATATTGTGTGACAGGACAGGTATAGCGGACAATGGAGGAACGATATTATCGATATTTGAAATATGGGTAATCATTTCATATGACAAATTCACAGACGGATTTGCAATCCTTACGGCAGACCGGGGCGTGCATGAAAGTATAAACGACGGGACAAAGCAATACTTTTTTTTTCAGTTGATTGGACTTTTTTGAAACACAACATACTCGTAACTTGCCGTGAATAAGGGCTAATCTTTATCATATAATTCATAGAATGTTTAAAAATGATCTACGTAACAACCCTCCACGTTATCTATGTGTCTTATATAATCACGTCAATTGTTGATACGATAAAGGGATTGGCTATTTCATATTCACGTTTAGTTTAATTACGAATCATAGTAAGCGACTTGCTGGGCCTTTTTAGTCACTAATGTTGATTTACGCAAATGTGGTGGCCACATTCAATTTACCGATCTTTGTCCTACCATGCTAGCACAAATTTGTGCAAATCTTATTTTTAGCAACCCAACCAGGTCAAGATCCTATTTTGTGTCATTATTTACGATCTGCGCAAATCAGATTCGCAAAATCTTCAAATGGCAATGTAAATAAACTGACATCATTTTTCAATTATTGCGATTTTCAAAATGCCGTGACACCCTGTCCACGGGACTCGAGATATTATGTTTGTAAAGATTATTCGTGATTCCAATGACATTGTCAAATATAACCCTTCTAGCTAGGACGTTGCAACTTTCTTCTGGCTTACAGAGACCTAACTGCCAAGTTACAGCTTCCTTTGTAAAGGGCAAGTAGGAGATTACAAGACGATTACAAAACGATTACAGGTGATTACAGGCGATTACAGGTGATTACAGGCGACTACAAGCAGTTTACAAAGTATATTTCTTTTTGTAAGTGCTGTCAGGTAGCTATGGGTCGTTCATTTAGTGAAGATTT
>CAJVPJ010000254.1:0-31929 GCA_910592205.1 Paraglomus occultum | reverse complement strand
GAGACAAAGGAGAGCAGCCACCTGGTGAACCAATCGAAGAGCAATAGTTGATTAATAAAAATATTTTTATCTACCCATAATAAATGTTAACTTGGAAAAGTGGAATGTTCGCACTCTTTTGTTAAAACTTTGTTGTAGCAACTATAGTATATGAGTGGCGACAGGGATTTTGTATCTGTGCTTTGAATTATGTGTTGTGAAGCGATGCGCAATATAGAGAAGCGTTCGGACGTGTATATATCTGAGTAGACGTGTGTTTAAACTCTTTTCATCAGTTGGTGACCGATAACCGTATCGTTAAAGATTTGCGTAGTATGAAGTGGTCGCAAATAATAGTTTGTCGTAATTATTCTTTGAGTGAATAGAGAGAAGTGCCTGGGTGTATACATATGAGTAGACGCGTGTCTGAATTCTTTCATCGAAAAACCGTATCGTTAGAAGAGCATTGTTCGTGAGTTGTAGAAAATGCATGTGTGCGCAATATGGAGTGTCGTAAAGGATTGTTTGTGTGTGCTTTGGATGAAGAGAAGTTGTTGTAAAACAATACACGCACAATGGTTTGAGTGTATACAAGTAGATGTGTGTTCGAAATTTTTGTCGCTTATTTGGTCGATAACCGAGCCGTTGTTAGAAGACTTGTTGAGCTTAGACAGCTATCGTGTCATGTGGAGCAATTGGCAAAGGAGGAGGAGATATCGTGTTCAGCGATGCATAAGTGCATATTATGAGAGACATGTGTTTGAACTCTTTTATCAGATAAACAGAACTTCTTCATGAGTTGTGGCGACAGTCGTATGTCTGTAATATAGAGTGCAATAGAGGATGTTCGTTATACGTTTAACAAGTCGTGTTTTCGCGTTGGAGGAGAGTTATTATGAAGCGATATGTAGCTAGTCGATAAAACTGTTGTTGATGATACGAGTTATTGGCTTATTCGTGCCATATGTGCATAATATGAGATAAATTGTTTGTTACAGTGTATTATTAGTCTTTTACATAACGTTGTATTTGCTTTTGGGAGAGAGAGTAGAGTAGAGGGAGGTATATATATCTGTATGAGCAGGCGCGTATTCGCGTGTTTAGAGACAGAAGATGACACATGTTGGCTGTTATCTATGCAGTGAGGGGTGTGAGAACCTACATTGATATATGGTTCATGTAACATATAATGACATAATGACGCGACTGTCATAATTGTTTCCGTAAACAAAGATAATAGTATCAGTGTAACACACGCTGTAAAATTCTTTCACAAGTCATAAAATTTGTAATTGTCACGGGCTAGCTGTTATCGATAAACCACGCGTACACAACAGAAAATAATCATTTTTCCATGATTCTTTTTAATGTTTCTACAACATATGACTGTTTAAATTTACACCTGTAATCGTAGTACATAAAGTCGTAACTTTTAAAATATAGTTAGGTGTGAACTAAGACATTTATTAAAGTCACACTGTACTACATAGGTCACGCTGTTATCATTATCAAGGCTTATCACAACAAATTATCCCACGGATCGCTAGCTCGTGACAACTACAAATTACGGAAACAATTATGACAGTCGCGTCATTATGTCATTATGAACCATATATCCAACAGTGTCATCTTCTGTCATTGAAACACGCGAACACACAGATATATATGCCCAGACAAGAGCAATTCTTGTTGCCACTACATGATGTGTTTGCTACAACTCACGAATAAATTAATTTTAAAGACACGCTACTCACACGTATACGTCCAGACGCTTTTCTTTATTTCGCATGCATTGCTTTACGATAACATCTCCTCTAAAGCGTAAATACTCTTGGTCGTCGCTCCAAATGACACTCAATTTACGAACAATCCGTTCATTCTCCGACATTATTTCCCCGACAATTATTTTCCGATAATTCCTGTTAAAGTTATCTTTGAACAAATATTGAATAGAAATGTTTGCGCCTGTGAATAACCGAGTGTCAAAATATTTATTAGGAGCAATTGTCAGGGAAATGAATTAGACCCTTATAACACCTCATCCAAAGCATAAATACAACAAACAATCCTCTGTCGCCGCTCCGTATGACATGATAGTTCGCGAAACCTCACGAGCAAGTTTTCTAACAATGACGGTTATCGACTAAAAAATTTCGAACGCACATCACGGTTTTTCGATGAAAGACGTCTACTCATCAATATTAATATCTAGTGATTAGCCAGAGAATCATAGGAACGATCACATGCACGAAAAACAGGGCAATCTAGCGCAGCATAAGTTTTCTTTAATTAACAACACAACATGCTGGAGAATATACATTACAATTGTGAAAGATTGTTTCCTATTACTATGATGTAATCAAAAAGGAATGTAAGTTCAAACAAGCATTGAATACACATTTATTAGGAGAATAGTTAGAAAGTATCAATGCTATTGCATGAGAGGCAGTTGTGATGTTATTAGTTGGAGCCTATCATAATCAAAGGTTAAGTTATACATAACTCTTTTCAATGGTAGGAATGCATTACATGTGTAGGGTTGAGACAAATTATGTAATGGAGCAAGACTAGTTGGAAGGCATTACAGGATGTGCTGAGGATGTAAAGTTTAAAGTATAATCATATCTACTTTCTATTTCATCCATTGATTTAAGCAACTTACATATGCTGGTTGCAACTAATATAATACTTTGTCTATTATACTTTTGCAGCTGACAGTAATAGTAGGTGATTTTGTATCCATGCTGTGGTTACTTTTTATTGCCATTACTCGTTACATTTCTGCCATTAGCATTAATATTAATATTAATATGCTTGATATGATATTATGCTGACTATCAATTTTTTTCTATTCCTACCTTGATTCATCATTCTTGTAGTAGTAGCCAGTTCTCCTAACAAAATATAATACTAATACTTTGAATATTTTATTTGATGAAATTGCTGATGGTTTAGGTGGTTAGCAATCCATTTGATAAAGGATTAGGATTTGAGAACTTTTCATTAGTATTAGTATTAGTCAGGTTTGCTGCCCAGTGAATATAAAAGGTGGATTATGCATATTAATATCTACATCATATTAATATAGTAATAATAATAGATTTCAGCTTTCTATTACTATTACATCACTATTACTATTACTATGCAATTGTAGTTAATTATTATATAATTGACATGACAAATAAAAATATGACAAAAAAGCCTCCAGCAGTTTGACCTGAAATCTTTTGTAGTATTTAGTATTGTAATTTTGTTGCTGTGTGTCCCATATTTTATACTTAGATATACCAATAGTGTATTAATTATTTACAAAAAGCACAGTTACAGTGAAATGTGATTCTTGTCAAACAGTGTTTCTCAGTCTCATTCAATCATAATTCAAGTGGAATGACTTATTGCAACATTAGTACTATCCAAAATTAAATTATGTAGCATCATTGAAGTATAAAATGGTAATAGTAAAGAGCAATGTTGCATTGCATTTGAAGCAAGTTACGCCATTTGTTAGTCTTTACAATCATGAACTGACCAACACAGATCAACAGATTTTTGTTTACTGATTGTCCAAAATAAACCTATGCCTGAACTCCTGGTAAGTTAGAGATTCCACCTATAAATTAGTCCAAATTTTTCGTTATAATTAGTAAGAAACTCTGAATCAGATTCCATGTTCCATATGAAAGTTAAAAATATGCTCACAGATATCACATATAAATACAGGTCTTGTAATGATAGAACCATACACACAAAATATTATACATGAAAGGATACAAACCCCTGGTATACGTAATTTTATATCTTTTTTAACATCAATCACAATAAAATATCTGTATTCACTGTAGTGACTGAGGTGCAATTGCTGCATATACAAATATAGTACTTCATCAATGGTTAAATCATCACCCTAATAATTAATTATATTGTTAGATTTTCATTTTGAAAATAAATCATTGTTCGCATCATGTACCTTTTGTGGACAAACAGTTTCTATTACATCAATTTGTTGATGTGTCAATTTCAGACTGATTGCCTGCATTACATCTTGTGCCCTAGAAAATTTTTTTTTTAAAAAAAAAAGACCAAAAGATTAATGTACACACTTAATGATAAGAAGTTTGCTAAATATACAACTAACCTGTTTTGTTCTGGATGTAATGGATCATCCTTAACATTAGCCAAGTAATTAATGGTGTCTTTGTGTATACTTATCTTCCACACCACTGATGGGCGTGAAAGCTTTTGCTGAAAATGAGAAATGTGATTATATCTTGCTCCAAGTGCTAAAGGTATATATGCCAAAGCGGATTATATATACTTACTGCTCTACTGAACTCTACAAGTTTGCTAATAATATCAACAGTATCATCAAAAAGGGCCTGAGACGTTATAGTTACCAGTCCACCTGTCATGTGAATTGATTTTATAAGCTTTCGGTTGACATACATCTTCAATGTCAGACAAGTAGCAACCTGATGTATATATTTCACAAGGAAGCCCAGGGTTTGGCCCATCTGAAAGATAATGGCCAAACAAAAAGAACTTCACGTTCTTCTTTCTCTTCACAGCAGTAATGTCAGGTAAAGTGTCGCAATTCTTCATCATAGCACGGTGTATCTGCAAATTTTCGATTAAAAGCCTATTAAACAAGACGTATACGCATTAAAAAGGCTTTGCCTGAGACTTACAAATATAACGTCCACATCAAACAGATCAGTTTCCTTAAATTGCTTATACGTGCCACGCATTGTGCACAGAAATAATCGCATGTCTCGTACTTCATAATGACATTCATCCGGCGCTATTATCGTAAAGACTTTATTGAATAGTGCTGCCACAAATTCTGATGGGATATTTCCTAGTAGTTGTGCTGTCAACTCAGCGTCAAATCTGTCAGGATCTTTAAGTTCCTCAGGACGCACAAGAGAATAACCAGATTTCGATTGAAATGCTGATATTTGTGGCCGGGGTGGAGCATGTGCCAAGGAAAAACGAAAAAGAATGAAAAGTTCATTTGGTCGGGCAACACGGAGAACCTCACAAGCCCGGGTTGATGTCGGAATCGCAAATAGCACATTCTGTGGAGCAACACGTGGCAGCCAAATAACGCCGACCTATTCATAAATCAGGAAGACCTTAAACATGGCTTCTTTTAAAAGTCGCAATAAATAATAAACACCCGACAACTTACCATCTCACTGAATTTTAATGGCAACACTGTTTGCTCTAATTGATATTGAGGAAGTGATGAGTGCATCGTATACAATGCCTGTGGAAATTGTTTATATAAGTGAAATACAAAGCTCTGAACCACTATGTTGTCAAGGGTAAGCCTCTCTTCATCTCTGAGTTCATGCCTGGATGTGGAGTAAAAGTCTTTTAATCATCACAACATAAGCCTCAAAGAGACAACCTATCCATTTTTACTTACATCAATATTTCATCACATCGCTCGCTTAACGGTTTTATTGATATGGTCCCTACCAACCTGTCATTCTTGGTTTTGTACAATAAACCTTTCCATTCTTTTGGGGCAGTTGGTGTCAAACTCCGAGGAATCATTGGTTGAGAATTCAACTGATCTGGTTTCTTTTTTTTTGGTTTTATTGCCATTAGCTTCTCCACTTTGTCCCTGTCTGATGTTATGGACGACGGTGAAGTATCCGTCGGCGAGGGTAATGATGCAGAAGGTACATATGATGCCGAAGACGACATCCACGAAGAAGGTTGTACGTCCTTCCTTGAAGCGTCAGGCCGTGCATAAGGTGTTTGAGGAAAAGACATTGAAGTTTTAGTACGTATTGGACCGACATACGAGTTCTGTGGCCCAATATCGTCTTTAGACCGGTTCTTTGCATGGGCAGATTTGACTGGTCGTCCGGACTGTTTGTTTAGCCCTCGCATCCCCGTTTCAAACTCGTCTTTCACTAATACTGGTGGAGTGTGTAAAATATTTGACGTCTTGGGCGGTTTATCAAATATAGTCTTGGCAGGATTTTGAATCTGTTTTGCGCTTTCGTTTTTTTTTTGATTTGCTAACAGATGTTCACTAGGTTTTACTGGTGGTCTTTGTGGTTTTGCTGAGTGTGTGGTGGTCGGAGCATCTTTTAGTTTCGTTTGATTTACAGAGTTCGACTGCGCGGATTGACTTTGCTTGTTCTTTTGACTCGCAGTTAATTTCCGATAGTGCTCTTGCTCAGTATGACCAGCATTGCTAGTGTGGTTAGTTAATCTTGGTTCTTCTAAATCCTTTTGTTTTTGTCCAGCTTCTACGGTTTTTTTAGAATCTTTGGCGGCTTCTTGATGCTGTCCGAACGTTTTATTCTTTCGATCAAAATAATCTTGTAGTTTTTGCTCACAGTTGAGATTAGAGCGTGGCTCCCACGTACAACTATTTTCATCATAACCTACTCGCATAAAGTTTGTTCAAATGTTTTTATAAATAAACGCGACATTTCTGGGGTATAAAGGGACTGCAACACAAAAGAAACACTATTCTATACCAGCCCATTTGATCAGAAACTGTTCCACGCCGTTTATTATGCGACTATCTCGTACGCATTCAACCTCATATTCCTCTTCAGAAACGACTGGTGCATTATATTGAGACATCTTTTTTGTCTTTCGTGGCATTGGTTTTAAAATGTAATAAAACTTGTGCCACGAAATCTTTTCCCAGTGATCTAATAAACTATTTTATTCAAGAAGAACATTGGTATTATGAGAAGAGCTGTTAGTATAGCGAAGGTTAGTCAGGGTTGTACCGTGTAACCTTAACTGCCTTTAACTGAAGCATTGTCACACCGCCCCACACATAAAAACTCGTGCTGTTTTTAACTTAAATACGATTTGTTCTAGAATTCGAAGCACATGCGTTATTAGTATGGAAAGTATATATAACGTATGAATGCCGAAACCCGATCCATATTCCAGTTATACCTTCAGCAAGTACATTTGTACGAGTCGTCTCTTAAAAGCAGAAGTGTAATGAGCAATTCCGTTAAGGAAAACAGAAACTTGAAAGATCGTTCTGCAATAAAAGAGGAGTTTGAAAACATCCCGACAATACCTGCGCTCGATTTACTAGTCGGGGATGTGGTCGAAGTGCTTATGAAGGCCACGACGTTAGCATTAGTAGTTTGTCTTCTTGCCTCTCTACATGCTGCTGTATGTGGTTTCTTAGTACGCTACACCCTGTTCTGGGAGCTCTTTTCTGTGGTCAGTGTGGCCTTCTGGGTATCTTCACTGCGGCGGCTATGGAATGTAGCTCAATTAGCCTCAGTAATTAAAGAAGCCTTAACAGGAGCAATAGTAATAAGCGTATTTCATGTAATGTTGCAGAATCAAGAGGTGAAGGAAAAATTTCATCCGTATGGCTCCTCGGTCATGGATTATTTTCAATTTGTTGGTCTGGGAACATGTATAGCAGCACCATGTTTTTTGGTACTTGATAAAATACTAAGCGCATATGCTCGAGAGAATTTTAGACGGCAGGCTCTTCTCTACGATGAGCGTTCTAAGGCACGACGTGCATTTTCTGATACAATAGAGCTTATTAAAGAAAGAAAACAAAATTTTTTGGACACTGCATCCACTCTGCTGTGTCATAACACTCAGATGGCACTGGAAACGATCGAGCAATTAGCACCATCCAATTTTCTTTCCGGCTCGCATGAGCAGTTGACGGCTTGTTCGATACCTGTTCCGACGGCTTCCATAGATGCGGTGCATACCTCACTCAAGGCTATCGAATACATTTCAACACACATCGAACGTTTATCTAAGCTAATATATGCTACACCATCTGGTATACCTTTGTCGGATGTGAGAACTTGTTTTGATATTGGTCAGATGGTGCAGAATATAGGCGATGCAACAGCAGGCGGTGCTGCAGTTGCGCAAGTCGAGTTAATAATATATCACGTCGATTATGCATTTCACCATCTTAACGTCATTGGCGATGAATCAGCACTCAGATATTCTTGTATGTATCTTCTAAAGCGTGTCATGGATCAAATACAGCCTGGAGGCTCTATCGAGTTGGGTCTTCAAGTACAGACGTCAAATTACGGAGAAGTTCTGCCAGCGAACAATCAGCCTAATAGATCACACGATAAATTCAATTGTACGATTGAAATAAGCCATGCAATTAACCCGTCAGTCACTGAGGCAACAAGTCCCAATCCAGCTATCTTGTTGGCTAATAACATGTTGAGCGTCCTGGGTGCTACATTGATAACAGAGACTTGCGATGGAAAGAAACGTTACTCTATCAGTTTGGAGATGGATGCCGGTCCACCACCTGATTGCTCACTTGTAGACGAGGATACGCGAAAACGAAATTCGTATTCTGCCATGTCTGGTGAACCTTCTATCGAAGAGTTAATCAAGTTCTCTCAGCGCCTACGTGGGTTAAGAGTTGCTTTATATGCGACTAGCAAGAGTTCTTTCGCTAAGCATCTAACTAGTTGTTTGACCACCTGGGGAACTGACATTTCGCATCATCCTGTGGGAGGGGAAGAAGACTTGGAGACTCCACGATCAGAAACAGGGCAGTCAGATTCAGCACCAAATTCTAAATCATCGTCATCAGCGCCCAATACCACAGTATCGAGTTCAACTACTAAATGTGACAAAGTTGATGAAATACGCGCTCGCAATGCACGGGTGCCAACATTTATTATTATTGATGATGATGTTGAGGCACTGAGGCAGTGGCTAACTTCACAGAAAGACTCACAATCTCATAGGACAGGCGTTGTTATGAACAATAATCGGCAATCGAGAACTAAACATCCTATGCAAGTTCCAAGCCTCTCACAACCCAATACAGCGATCATACATTTTACATCTTTATCGAAATATAAATTGGTAAAGGATATGATTCAAACGGTCTTCCCTCCCACGGATTCTAGATCATATCCGCTACCTCAAGTACTGGTAATTCCTAAACCAGCTGGTCCACGACGGTTTCTCACCGCATTGCATACAGCTCTCAATAAGGTTGTAGTTGATCCTGTCTTTATGCCTATAGCCACATCGCCAATGAGTCCAGGCCACCCAGGATACAATAGCGAAGCGGAGTATAGCAAAGATGTCACAGAACAGCCCACCAATACATATTTTTCTAGCAGTGCTGCAGCCATGTCTACTTCTTCTTCGTCAGTTGGAAGATCACCCGGAAGTGGCTCATCAAGTCCGAGGACGGGACCGGGAGGAGGCGTATTAGTTATTCCTAAGAATGCTAAGCCACTTGGTGGTATATTCATAAAAGGGGTGGAGAAAGAAACATCGCTTAGAGTAGAAAACCTACAGGGATCTGGAAGGGTATATTCAGAGCCTCCATCGCCTGTTGTTGGTGGTGCTATGAAATCAGTCAACGGACCGCAAACTGCTTCTACACCAATAAGCTCGCCAGTCTTACAATCACCTAACGGTTTGACAAATAATCGAAATAAACCTCCACCAAAGCCTAGAGAACCAGCAAGTATTCCTATCAATGTATTGATAGTCGAAGGTATGTTAAATGTTGTGTAAACTAATAAATTAATAGAACGTGAAACGATGATATTAAGGCTGATTTTGTTTTTAATAGACAATCCAATCAATCAAAACATCATAAAAACATTTTTGAACAAACTCAAGATAAGACATGAAACCGCTAACAATGGGCAAGAAGCTGTTGACAGATGGCGAAATGGTAATTTCCACATTGTCTTGGTACGTATGGAAACATTCAAACCTTTTTTTATCCGAACAAAAAACTTTCAGTCTAAATTTAACCATTGATCTATCGTAGATGGACATTCAACTTCCAGTAATGGATGGGATACAAGCCACCAGAGAGATTCGTCGTTTAGAACAGTTACAGAACATAGGCGTATTGGACTCAATTCCGAACTCATCGCCTGCTGCATCTCCGAATTACGAAATGCGCGCGCCCGTTATAATTGTTGCTCTGACAGCATCGTCATCACGACAAGATAAAGAAAATGCGCTCGCAGCAGGGTGCAATGACTTCTTGACCAAACCTGTCTCGCTTATTTGGCTTAAACAAAAAATACAAGAATGGGGTTGCATGCAAGCATTAATAGACTACCCAGCTTGGAGTAAGTGGAAAAAGGATCAAGAACGGAAAGAGAAGGAACGAGTATTAAGAGAACAACAACGAGCGCAACAACGACAACGTGCTTTAGAACAACAACAACAAGCACGATGGAAAGAAAACGATAAAGAATTGGAAATGTGGGACCCGGAGAGAATGGTAGAAAATATGGAGGAACTGGCACATAGAATACTTCACTAGGGTGGTTATAATTAATTAAATCGTGTTTTGGTGTAGAATTAAAAAAAAAAAAAAGGAAGCAAAATCGAAACAAGGCATTATCTCGATAATATATATTTCTTAGTCTTCGAGTTAGACCATTTCGATATTTTGTGTAAATTTGCGAACATTAGGCCGAATCGTTGTAAATAAATGGTGTAGTGTTTGTCTGGTCGACTGCGTCGATTAGGTTATTCAAGACAAGAATAGAAGCAACCTTATTTATATAAATATTACCACCACAGTAATATGAAACGTGATCATTCTCAAACGCACATTCAATAAACATTGCATTTCTTCACTCATTAAACGGGCCAACAAAATTATTCTACAAAGGTAGCTTTGTGAAAGTCATATGACGAATTAGTACTATGTCCACGTGTAATATTTATTTCATTAACACAGTTACAAAATAAACAGTTTTTAAATTGAATCGTTCACTGAATATTCGAGAGTAGATCGCATGAAACTTCTACATATCGTGGTCCAATGTTTAATATTAGCTTCAGAGCAGTGCAGTGGATCAAAATAACCATTTGACACAGAATTAAATGATAATAATAAATTGAGGTAAATTCAATTTACAAATTCTGTCGCGCGATTATTAGTTAAAATTATCACAGAACAATATTCTGGTAAAATGCCTCAGTAACTCGTAGATCAAGCACGAGTAAGGGCGGGGAACAAGCATTTGCGATACACGTTTCATAATGTTTGAGTGGTCAGAAGTTGGATTCAAAACTTTTATTTTTTGCTAATGCGCATACGTGATTTTTGCAAGTGTAATGGCTCGAATGGATCAAACGAATTTGACAGCTCGCAACGGAAAAATAGCAACATCGTGCTCATTCAATCAACCGTTTTTGAAATCTAATACCAATGGTAATGACATAAAGTGGGGAAATGTCATTTTCCCAATTAGCCAATTCCAGCATCAACTGGTTGTTATTCACGCCATTTATATTTGAATATCAGTCGATATTTTCTTCATTTGGTTGCGGCCACAAAATCAAACTATTACAAAATCAGGCCACCATAACCAGGTACATCAGGCCACATGAGAGACCTCCGTGTCCTAAAATGATGACTATTTTGAAATTACTATTTTTATAAATCAAATGATTTGAATTGCACACCTAGTACTAGTATTAGGAATTGGCTTTTCAACTCCTCATTTAACTGTTGTTGTAGTATATAATTATACGCCAGTAAATGTTAAATAATATACTCTTTTTATGCACTGTTGCTACAGTACTGCAGTAATGAGAAGAGCAATTAAATATCAGAATACTGATTTATATTACTGAAAAACTGCTGTTGTCTAAGTTTGTTATATAGTATGTGTTCATTTATTCTACAGTATTTTTTGTTTCATATCCAATTGGATACATAACATGATTTTGTATGTTCATGTATGTCATGATAATTGAATTGTGTTATCTATAAAGTCCATTTGATTATACATCTATTTTACATCCAAAATTTTTGTAAAGAAGTCTATTGATTAGCGGGAGACTGTAATTGTGAATTGCTTATGTGTATCCATCGTACATGCGCCTTCAATGATGCCCTATCCATAAATAACTGCCCACAATTCTTCCAAGAACATCGAAAAGTTCCTTTACAATTCAGATCTACATCCGACGACGGAGGAGACATTTCTACATCCATTTCCCAGTTTCTTTTTATTCTGGCTTCATCCTCAAAAACATTGTCCATGGTCTCCTCATCCATATAAACCTCCTCTATATTACGACATTGTTCTTCAGCCCACTCTCTGCGCGCTAAATCGTCATATGCACGATTCTGCTTCTGGATAATGTCAATGGACTCACGGCAGCGAGCAAGTTCATTGAGAATATCATCGAGATTTGATTTGTTTGACTCGTACTGATTTCTCAGTAAAAATATCTTCTTCTCATTTGATTTCAGGCGAGTTCTGAGGTTAGCGTTCTCCACTTGGAGATTTCTTAATTTTTTCTAAAAAGAATTAATATATGTGAAACTAGTCGTCAATATTGACGAATTACCTGTCAAAAATGAGTACCAAATTACTTGGTTGGTCTTTGCGATTTCTTTTACCTTCGTCCCCGATTCTTCTTCCCCCCTCCCTTCACCTCTGACTCCTCTGTATTTCAGATGAGTCTCTCTAATATGCCCTAATAGTTCATTTTGTGATAGTTTAAACTCATCACAGTTATTCCATTTACAAGTAAATATACTAACAGTCAACAGTTTCTCCAAATGTCTCTTTTGTATATGACCAAACAACTCTTGTGGAGTCAGAAAGTAATACTTGCATCTTAACCAATTGCATTTATGTGTCTTTAGATACGGTAGATGCACTATGGGAGGTCTTTTTTTTGCTTGTCTGCGAGTTGGCATTGAGTGCGATTGACCGCCGAACATGGGAGGGAGAAAAAACAACGAAATTTGAGAAGAAACGAATGAGGTATCGTGAGACATTACCTATATTTACTGATCTGTGTAGTATTTTATTATACTTATCACGTGATGGTTAATGAATCATAATAATAACGCCACAAACAAAAGATACAAGCCACGACATTAATCGGTCTACTGTTGTTTTGTACGTGATAACAATAAGTTTGGGCGTACTTGAGAATCATCCAGGAACACTTGTGAGAGAGCAATCCCATGAAATGTGGGATGAATCAGAGAACGATTAAGAAAAGGTTCATTGGATTAAATATATTTGGTCGATCATATGACTTGTTTAATGTAAAGAGACCAATTTATAGGTCAAGAAATACAATAAATTCAAATAGTAGATGTGTACCAATTCACCACAAAAACCGCAGTCAAACTATGCACTTTGCGCGTGCAAAATTTACGTGGGGGAAGTTCAAAAAGTTTGGGACAGCATAATTATCTCGGCAACCTCTTATTACTTTCGTTTAGTATTAGTAAAATGTCTCTAATTGATGATAAAAATTTTGATCCATTTTAGTTTGATGGTTGTTGTCTATTAACAATTTTACTCGCGATAATCTACCTTGGGTGTGCTGGCAGAATGGTAAAAGGCTGACGGCAATCACAGGGAGCTAATCAATGTTAGAGGGAATAAAACACTATTCAAATGTATTACTTATTGTTGGATTGAAGCATTCAATCAAGCATCAAAGATGGATCCTCCGTTCTGAACATTTCACGAAGCCGTTACACTTTCGAACACATCGAAAATATTATTAACACCCAATGTTGGCACTGAAAATATTCAGAAAGTTATGCTATCTCAAGAAAGCATATGTTAAAGGTCCCCTCATAGGCCTACAATGCGGCATCCATCACTACGCCTTTTCGCGTCAACGCGATAACCTCCTCCACTTCCCCATACTTACCATTGCCTATCGCTATTGCTTTATGGTCACTGTACGACTATTTTTCATTTTCAAAAAAAAAAGGCTTGGCGGAAAGTGGGCGAGTGAATTCAAAAGCTTCCTTTACTATAAAATCAATAAAAAATAGCAAACCACAAGAACGGTATTCTGAGGGCTTTCAGAGTTGGCGTAGAAGGCTGAGACGTCGTATAGATATTATTTTGAAGGAATGGGACAGTTAAATTAAAATTTATTGTGTAAATAAAAATGTTATGCATCTTGTGTCTAAACTTTTTGAACCGTCCATGTATTAGTCTTGCGGTTCTATTCAACATACGGTACGGTATCATAAAATATACTATTTAATATTTTCTACCAACTTTGTATTCGCACAATTGTACTGTTGATAGTCATTCTATGAGAACACTGTAATTACGTGATAGAGATAACCAGTTTATGGCAATTACAAATTTACGAGTTCAATCAAACGTTTCACCACATAAAACAAAATGTTCACATTTATTAAATTGACAATAATAATGAATACTTTAACAAGCTAACCGCAATCTTACTAAAAATGTTACTTTTAAAGAACAGCTTTCATATCTTTGATTTGGCAATGCTCATACTATAAAAACAAGATGGTCAATATTTATTAGGACGACGTGCAGAAGAATAAGCATCATGATGATTACCTGTCATTGATAGTCTTGGACTTGTCGGTACGAGTCTAAGAAACGGAAGACGCGTCAAATGAGAGCCTGCCCTAACTTGCTTCGCGCATACCCTAACTTATGCTTCATGTATGACCACACTTCCTTATTATCTCACCTGAAACCTGATAGTAGTATCGATACGAGGGCATCCCATATGATGGGTTTTATCAATACACTTCCGAATAACAGACACTACGTCATCGAACTTGCCCTCTGCACAATGTAGAGATAATGCGTATTAAAAAAAACGCGCAACAAACCATCGATAGCAATCACGTCATAATGGTACCATACCTATGTTAGTTCCATTAGCATGCATATGAAAATTAAGTCTGAATAAAAGAGTAACGTTAGAATTACAATGCATACGACGATTTTTAATGTTATCACATTCGGACACGCTACCCAGACTCTTCGACAATCTTAATCACCTCTTTCAGATACTAAAATAAATAACTGTGTCGATCACAAATGGAATGTGGTTTACGAGAACAAGAATAAAAAAATATGGCTATCGTTATATGCGAGTACCTTGCTTGTATTGACTTCGCATCCCATAGGGTTAATGCAGAAATCAGCTATAACGTGAGCTGTGTCAGTGACTCCAGACATTTTGAGTTGGTGAATACGGTTATGCGCGCAAGTCTTTGCGATAGCTAGTTGCCACAGAAAAAGTTGAGCTTGAGCGAAGCAAAGAGAGAATAATTCTATTCGGGTGTGGGAGAAATGAGTTCATCTTGGCCATTTCCTATCACGAGAATGAGGGAATTAACCGACAATAATGACGCAAAGTCATGTAATAACTAACGCTAACTGATTATTCATCATACACAATCACATGATATGTTCCAAAACATCACAATGTGATTTGTGATACGTGACGCTATCAAATATCTGCATTAGTTCTTGTCACAAGCTCCTTCCCATTCCAGTATGGATTACTTGAAATCAACTCTTTCGAGAGCAATTCTGGGAAAAGACATCCCGGCTTTTCCTTATAATATCGGTACAAAAGTAGATTCATACGATGGTGTTTCCATATGGGAGTTGCGCTCTGGCACTAAGAAGGTATTCTTCGGTTTCGGGTTCAAACCAATTTAGTTCGTTCTATTCATCTAACGTTATTTCTCATAGGAAGATGACAGTCCAGTGTCCATATTCACGTTTGACTGT
This sequence comes from Paraglomus occultum, assembly GCA_910592205.1. NCBI lineage: Eukaryota > Fungi > Glomeromycota > Glomeromycetes > Paraglomerales > Paraglomeraceae > Paraglomus > Paraglomus occultum. The sequence goes on along the minus strand of CAJVPJ010000254.1, from coordinate 16,399 downwards.
GCTAGAAACAGGGATAGGCTTTCACTAGCTAAGAACGCGTTTAGGAAGATGCGGACAATTAGACATCCTGATTTGCTGAAATATGTTGATGGTGTTGAGGTATAGGTTTTCATTCAGTTGAATGTGTTGGTTGTATTTACGGTAATGGAATGAAGTATTGATTCTATTTGACATTTAGACAGACGATTATATTTATGTCGTGACAGATCCTGTGGTACCATTACAAACGCGATTGACCGAATCCATAGATAATAACTTAAAACTGTGGGGATTATACAAGATCGCTGTAAGCTGCTTAGAAAAATCTTGTTGTATTTTGCAAATTTGCCATCCCCATCTGATATCACACGTCTTTTCTTGTATTACAGAACGTGTTGAAATTTCTCAATGAAGATTGCCAAATAATTCACGGAAATGTTCGCATAGCTTCGATATTTACAAATAAAGCCGGAGAATGGAAACTAGGCGGATTTGAACTAATGAGTTCTATCAAAGAAGAATCTCCCATTATTCATGTAAATATAAAATATTTGAGCATAGTCGATTATCTCGCACCGAATGTCAAGCTAACAAGCACACTGTACCTGTAGACTTATGGGGGTCTAATGCCAGAGGCCAAGAAGTATGCATCCCCGGAAATAATTAAAGGGTCTTGGAATGTGTTGAAAGAGTGAGTACGGAAAACTTCAATGTGGCGACGTTCATAAATTACAGAACATGCCCATAATAATATGATGACTGTTTTCTCTATTATTTGAGACTAGTTTCGACGTGCATGTCATAGATACGTGGGATTATGGCCTTCTTATATATGAAGTATACAATGGTCAATTCAGCACAGCAGACCAATTATCTAATCGGGGTTCTATTCCATCAGTAAGGCATTGATTAACAAGATCGTAGTCAATTTACGCGGCTTGATGCTCACATTAATTTATTATCATATTTGCTTACCTGATAAGAACTTGGCGCGGCAATACAAGCAGTTGATATCACAGAACGCGCGAAGTAGGCCTAATATGTCCTCTTTTATTGAACAAGGTTTAAACGATGAGGGATTCTTCCAGGACGATTTTATTCAAACTGCTCTATTTCTTGAACATATGAGCATCAAAGACGCGAGAGAAAAGGAGGCATTTATCAAGTGAGTCATTGGCACGATAGGATGTACCATGTCAATTATTTGATATGTGCAAACGATTGTCTGACAATCCACATAGAAAATTAAATTCTTCATTAGATAATATTCATCGAGACTTTTGCAAGTACAAAATATTACCCGAGCTCATTCACTCTGTTGAATATGGATCAGGTAAAATGCGCGCATATTCGGCATACAAATTTGTATAAACGATTCTCTCTTCACGCTAAATGTGTAATATTCATTTCGGTTTACTCTAATCATTTCCCAGGTGGTGCTAAAGTGCTCGATCCAATAATTAAAATCGGATCATTTCTTAGTGAAGAGGAATACGAAACCACAATAGTAGCACTAATAGTAAAGCTCTTTGCTATGCCTGACCGAACAATACGTTTGAGTTTGCTGGAAAACTTTTCCATTTTTATTGATCATCTGAGCGAAAAGGTTATAAATGATAAGATATTTTCTCATATGGTAAATATGAACGCGACAACCTTTGCAAATTACTGTTGACTACTGGTCTAACGAATCATCTAATTGCAGGCAACAGGCTTTACCGACACAGCGCCCATCATTCGAGAAAGTACCGTCAAGTCTGTCTTACTACTCGCACCAAAAGTTAGTTAACACAAAAGTGTAATTGAGTATAGGGTTATATATATATCAGAGTGCTGACTGCATTTTATGTTAATTGTAGCTGTCAGACCGCATCTTGAATAACGATCTGCTCAGATATCTTGCCAAACTGCAGACCGATGATGAGCCAGGAATTCGCACCAACACAACAATATGTCTTGGAAAGATTAGCAAATATTTCAGCGAAAGTGTATGTCAGATAGCATCTGTTTTAAAGACTGCGGCCGTGCTGCCAGAAATGTATGCTGAACAAATTTCATCGACAGACAAAGAAAAAAGTACTCGTCCTTGCATTCACTCGTGCTTTAAAGGATCCATTCCCGCATGCCAGGGTTGCTAGCTTAATGGCATTAGCAGGTATACCACACATTCTATTCGATACCAATTCGTGTACGTTGACACTAAAATACTAATCGCGGCCTTGTTACTAGCCACATTACAATATTACGATGCATCTGAGTGCGCAACGAAAATAGTGCCTTGTGTCTCTACGGCTTTAATAGATAAGGAGAAGTATGTAAACAGGTTGCTCTTACTGATATCTTAGTATACTAATGACGTTATCCAATAAATAGGCAAGTACGCACACAAGCATTCAAAACACTAGATATGTTCGTCAAGAGATTAGAGAAGCTAACGGAATCAATGGTAATTAAACATCTCCAGTGTTTTGCGGGAAAAGACGATATACTATCAACAATTATTGATTGTATCATTCATAATTTCATTCACGATAAAGCCCGATAGTGCGACTCCACCACAACAATCTAATGGCACAGGCGCCGGTGGTGTAGCTGTAGTGGCTGGTGCTGTAGCAACAGTCGCGGAGAGTTGGGGTGGTTGGGCAGTGACTTCACTAACTAAGAAGGTAAATTATTCAGGCGAAATTAATTTACAGCTTCTACAAAGCATCTACTCCCTTGTGCTTATCTGTCGTCATTTGTCTTTCATAAGAAAAGCTCGCTGGTGAGGGAGATCTTGCACCAGATAGATCGTCAAACAACCAATCACCTTCCAATGATTCTTCTTTGGGAATTCGCTCCGGAAAGAATGACACGTCACCTGCCACCAGTACCAGTTCATTAAGATTGTCGTTTGCGGATAATGCTAGCGGTGATGCTTCGGACGGCTGGGGCGGTGATGAGTCAATTGAAGCTGGCGGGAAAAAGGACGAGAGTGAGTATAACGTAATACGTATATGTTTATCAAAACTTAATTGCTGTATGGTTCGTTTATCTAAACCAAAACTTGCAGGTCAATCTAGTGTTGGCATGAAGCTCGGTGTCTCCGCTGCTGCTTCACCGATGAAACTTGTTGGGACTTCACGAAGTAAGATTGCTGGACTACATGCTACAAGGGTTTTCGTACATGTTCTTCGTCAATGTAAAGGGTGATCAAACATTCTACGTTTCATTTTTGTCTTTAGTTGCTTATCAGACGGATGGTTGGGACGTGGATGATTCGGGGTGGGGTAACGGTGAGGATGGTTGGGATAATGACTGGACTACAAAGCCATCATCCCAAAATTCCTCGTCATCCTCTCAGTCAATGTCAACAAACGCGACAAAAGAAGAAAGAGTTGCTGAAATGCATCAACGCCGAGAAGAGAGACGTCAGGTGTGAAGGATATAATATAATCATCCAACTAATTGAAAATGACACTAATCTGGTTGTGAATTTATTGTAGAGAATGGCCGAATTGCGCGAGAAAAAGAAGAAATCCGGCGGACTGGGAGCTAGAAGAGTATGAGGCAATCGGACAGGGAACGTGCGTCACAAAAAAAAAAGTCGTAAACCTTAATAGGACAAAAAATAGATTTATAATTAGTTTTCAGCATTAATCCATATCATTATTTTGACCTTAAAGAACTATTAATTTAAATAAACAACAGAATAAACATTTGATATTATATTATGTTTGACCCGTTTAGATTACCAATAACAGATAATGCTTGGCGGATATCAATTTAAGCAAAATGCAGTAGTAGCTAAAGTTCATGACTTTCCGAATTCGGTTGAGGTCATGTGTCAGACAATTGCAAATAGTCTCTTTAATTCGCTTACTTGGATCACACAAGTTTCTTGCCAGAAGATCCTGTTATGGTATATAAACAATTTATCATATCTTATTTTGATCAGGTGCTTTGTTATTTGAGACAATGGCCAGGCGATCATATGTCCCTGCAAAGCGCGACGTTCTCACAAGAGTTTATTCTGAACCGATGGGACTTTCAAAGGGTCATCTGCTTCAACTAATCTCCGCTTGTGTTAGTATGTCATCCAAATAACTTTATCGGAGTTCGGAGATCATGGGTTTTGCTTTTCGTTTATTAGTCTACTGAAGCAAAATGGCATCTCTCTTCTTTGTTCTTTGCTTGCACTTAAAAGGAAATATTGGCTTCTAAATGGAGACAACGCACCTTAAAGAAGAAAGGGGCCTATTCAGATTGAATTCCATAGTTAGTGTAGTGTTGAGAATAAATACAAACTTTAAAATTCAGATTCACGCCAATCATTAGCTTTTATCAATAGACATTATTATTCCTGGATTCTTTTTTGTTCTCCGCCTTTCAGGTGATCAAGGGGGGGAGCTCTAATGTGATTATACACGTATTAATATGTGAGATGCACTGTAATAATAACTATAAATAACGATGCTCGAGGGGTGGGGCTGATGGTCAGTCTATGAAAATCGGAGTGGAAAAATTTTCGCATGGTTTTGCGAAATACACGTATATTGTCTACATATCGTTTTCATGACCGATCAATATCTTCGAATGAACAACAATAATCTACAGCGAATCTTGAAAAGTTATTCCTCCAGTCACCGACCGTTAAAATGGTACTCTTTCAATTTGCCTATGTATCATCATTATCGTCTCTCTTTGCTTCCCAAGATTGATTGGAAAAGGTTCGCCCACGACGTATCCCATCTTATCTTTTTTTGTTTACAGCGAAAACGTTCCATCCGATTTCATTGTCCAACACATCAACAATAAGCGTAAGCGACTTCGCGTGAAGGAATGTTATTCGAAATATAGGTACAAACAACTTCTCGTACCACAATTGATCTTGTTCTGGGAAACTGTGAATGTTGCAGGCGTTGACGCCGCAACAAGATGTGTTGGATGGAGTAACGACAGTGACCTATAAATGAAAATGAAAGTTAACCGGTAGGTAATCATTTGGTCTTTTATCGCGTAAACATGTTAACATGTTTATTGGTCATGAGTAATCGCTAATGGGGTTTTTTTTTCGTTCAGCGTCTGCGCCACCAGCAGCCTCAAAGTAATGTAATTTCGCATATAATAAACATAAACCTCTTTGCTTGGACAAAAATTTCATTGTTTCCCCTTATAAACAGATTTAATGTTCGGGACTGACAGTCTGTTATAACTTTTAGTTGTAATGGAGCATTCTCTCGGCCGATCGCTATTATATGTTTACCCAGTCATTTAAAAACAAAGCCAGTTCGTAAGATATTATTTGGCAAAGGATAGTTCGCAAGCAAGAGATGCTCTTAATGGTGCAACCTTTTCATCTATCGTGAGCTGAAATGTTTAAGTGTCTTGTCACAAATCAATCACAACGTATGTCCTTCTTTCGATCGCTTATTATGGTGCCTCTTTTAATGGCAACAGAGGTATTGCTGATACTTGTATAAACAATAGTAAAGCTGATTACAATTCAGAAGTGATATACTATATATAGTACATACGCACTGTCTTTATAATTTTCGAGCACGACCACTATTGCTCTATTGTATAACATTCTAGACGACAGTGTTCGTAACATCATGTGATTTTGCACGTGAGACGCGTGGTTCAGAACAAGAGTTTTGGCTATGACAATTAGGTGATGCAGTTGTGATGGAGGACAAACTCACTTCAGCTATCCTATAAAAAAAATTAGTTGCTTTGATGACCAGGTTCGTCAGTAAATTTGGCTAATGTTAATATGTCCAGTGGTTTCTCGGTTGGGGAATGCCAAATTTCCACAGTCTGGAAATAAACTTGCCAATCATCATAGACTGCGATTTCAAGGTTGCAGACCTATATTGGTGCATGTGTGCATGATTACAAAACTTAAATCCAAGTTTATCCATAAATATTCAACGCTTAACAACAGTGCATTAGTATAAACGACCATGTGTTAATGCTGTATGAAAAATTAGCAAATCTTTTTCTGACATATTTTAGGCAAGAAAACAGCAAAGCAAAAAGAACAAGTCATAATAAATTGCAATAGATAGTAAGCATGACTTTGGTGGACTAGGCAAACGTTTAAACACTACAATTTTTATCAGCAATATTTTCAATTTCGACAACAGTACCAGCATTCATTTCTTCAGCTGTATATTGTTAACACAACGTGACCATAACGTTTATCCTGTCCAATCTCTGTTGATGAATTTGTTTATTTAGTGGATGATTCTCAAGTTAGGCCATAAATCTCCAGGTTTGCTCTTCTGTTATCGCATTGAAGTATTAGTGTTATTGGTAGATCGGGACATTACTAAACACGTTCTCCGCTGTTTTTTGAGTCTGACTACTCCTAATGCTCTGATCAAATACTAAGTTTGACACACGCTCGCAGTTACCGACTTGAAAATATTTTATTTACGATGGTTTACAAAAATATCGTATATTGCGATAGTGATAATAACTTTCAGACTAAGGAAGTCGCGTGTCCGGAAGAAAACGTGTTTTGGATTAAGTTCAGACTCTGTCATCTCATAAGATTTTAACAATAGTTATCGTGAGTTTGGAAGCCTCTATACCTAGTGTAAATGCGTGTTAATACGAATATAAGGTATTCCGATGACGGCTTTAAATAGCAAAATAGAAGTTCCGTGTCGCGGTAAGAATCTACGAACGAAAAGATATACATAGTGAAACTCTCCAAGTCGGACAAAATCCCCTATTAAAATCATTTCGATAAGTCGGATTCCTTGATAAGCCCTGCCCGCCCCACCGTGTCCGACTTGGAGAGTTTCACTATTAGTCATTGGAGTTATTTATTCATGAAAATTTTATCCTTTTATTTCAAACTCACATTGGATAATAGTAGTATCACGGAAAGAATGGAAAACGCCAAAGTAAAGGAAAGTTAGTAGAGAAGAAAAAATTACTTATAGACGAAGTAAATAATTTATTCTTATAATGATTGATAACATATTTAAACATAATAGCTCGTGCTATCACTAAGGGGCGAGAGCAATTAAAAGCAATTGTGGAAAACGTTGATGCAAAACTGGTGTGATTGATTTAATGTTATATTTTGAGCGATTTGGTCACCACTGCGTTTATGTTCCTCGTAGAGATCTAATCGGAAACACAGTTCATCTGGTATAATCTAAGGTTGGGTCAGTCCAGTAATAATTCATACTCTCATTTTTCCTTGCAATTGAAGTCGTTTCGGAATATCTGGCCCGCTTCGAAATTGTCACTACTATTTTCAACAAATCACACGAATCATATTGTGACAATTTGAAACGGGCCAAATTATTATTATCCCGGTCTAACCAGAACATACAAACATAATTATGTTTATTGAAATGATTGCACCTCCAGGCTCTACGACAAAGAACGTGATGGAACCTGAGTTATTAAACTCGTCAGCAGAAGCCTTCGCTCATCTACAAGAAACCTTGTTAAAACGGTGTATCTAGACCTATTATAGAAGAATCTCAATAGATGTGGGTGTAACATTCCCGTTGTCCATATATAGTGCAAATATCCAATAATAGCCGGTTCGTTCTCAAGAAATGTTTCGAAAAGATGCGTCAAAAGTCATCCCCATGCCGTCACAGTATCCCACTGCTGCTGACAATAACTCATCGTCACGCCCGTCTTCTCATTCTGCAAAATCAAAATTTCGCCTGAATTTTCTCACCGGACGGTCCTCATCTTCCCAATCTAAACCGCTTACCTGGTCGACGTTCTCGTTATGGAATGTAACGCTCAACCTTCATGTGAACGATATATTTGGGTTTGGCACTTTGGGTAATGCTTTGCTTATCCTAGCTACAACACATTTTAGTTTTCTAGAGAGACAACCACCCTTCATAAGGTGGGTTATCATGATATGGGAACTGGCAATCGTTACTATATGTGTTGTTTATATTGGGCGAATGGTCGACATCGTGTTGGTTATAGTGAACATTATGAACGACGGAGTAAGAGGAGTAGCTGGTATGTTTGTTGGAATTGTATGCCGGCTTGGCAACTTGCTTTAGCGCGGGTTTACAAAGTGGTTGGTATGTTTGTCGGGATTGTATCTAGTTTAGCGGGGTTTGTAAGTTGTGTGTGGTATATCTGTTGGGAATGTATATCTATGTGTTTCTTATCAGAAGTCCTTCGTGTTACCACCCCAACCCCAAAATGCTGAGGGCGTTGCGTGGGAGATATTATCACACATTTTTGATTAGATGCCTTGAAGATAATCAATATTGCATCACACTACGGATAACGATGAGAGACAATAAAGTGTAACATGTCATTTGTGTGCAATAGAGATACGTTCACAACCTTTACAACGCCCCCCATTTTACAAATTAACTACTAGAGATTAATTAATTATATCTTTGTGTAACGAGAGTTAAAGCTACAACTGGGAGGGTTAACGTTTATTCGTCCTAGTATGGAAAGATCAGGTTATGAACAAGCTCTCCGAACACACTTTTTGAAAAAAGTTGGCGAACACAAGAACTTGGCGTTTCGCAACTGTGTCAATAAAGTTCGTTTTACTGGAAAGAGTATCAATTGCGTTATTTATGTTATAACATGATGCGTTATTATTGTTGTGTTGTTGTTGCTGCTTGCTGCCGCTGCTGTTGCTACTTTTGTACACACGGCGCTATTGTGTGATGAACAATCCTCATATTGGGCAGTTGGATATGCGATTGTTCTGATTGATTGCAGACCATTTCTAATTGCCTTTGTTTTTTGTTAAATAACTTTGAGAAAGAGCCCTTATAAATATCAACAAATGCCAAAGGAATGTTTTACTTTAACCAAAAAGTAACTATTTATTAACGACAAATATAAAATATATTATTTTGTTTTATTTAAAAAAAAAGATACCTTTTTTTGTCTGTTGATAATCTCTTCGATTATAAAAACATCTACATACTTTATCGGTACATAAAATGGGTGGTACACAACAGCAGGCGTTGATTAATAATACAAGCTTACTATACTTCTAATTCACTGATAGGCAGTGTGCAACTGAATAGTCGAAATGCTCACTTTACAAGAAGGGTCTGACAATTACAAAGACAAACCAGTCCTAAAGAATAATGATGGGCCAATTGACAAGCATGCATAACACAAACTATTCCAGAAAATAACGCCAAGACTATTCGAAACCTAGCCCAGAAAGAGAGTAGTTGGAAAAATAAAAGCGAAACCCCAAATATTTGTAAACGGTTCGGTTGGAAGCGTCTTTGATACGAAGTAGACACACGTTGCTTATACACTTGGCCGACAAATAAATCCGACCAATCAACCTCTTTGCTTAATAAGCGAACAATAATCAGGCCCGTGCTTGAATAATATCAACTCGTGGAACAATATATAGCGCTCAGGGTTCTTGAAATCAAGAATCTTTTAATTGCCAATTACAAGGCAAGCTGCTTTTACAGTCATATTCCCAGGAGCCCCAATTTAATTGTCATTCGCTTCTTTATCAACCTGTTGTTGTTATTGTTGTTGTGGTTGTTGTACTACTGCTGATTTTTTTTTCCAGTTAAAAAGAAGCTTGTCGATGCTGCACAATTTTTGCATTGGCAGATCCCAATAGTCGGGGTTTCTGCCATTTCGAGAACATACAATCTTATCAGCATGAATTTACTATTAAAGGTTGTCACATGTTTGTTTATCGGTTCCAACCGGGAAGATAATCACTGTTATATAATATTTTTAATTTCAAACATCTTGATCTTAAGTTCAAAATATTGATATTATACAACGATTATTATATACATCATCTTGCATGAAAAAAGATCTGATGGGTTTATTACCTTTTTTGGTGCATTGTTTATCAAAATATAAATATATAATTATAGATTCGCCCCTTCGCCCTTATCGTCGGAAAAGTATAGAAAACACAAATGGCAAGCAAACTAGCTCCTCCTACACCGGCTACCGTACATGTGTTGGCCATGCCAACGTGGATACAACAAGCGACCGCAGGCACTATTGCTGGGTTGGCGCAAGTATGCGTAGGTCAATATCAACGGAGAACTTAGTTATAACGTATGACTCGTGCATACTCGCTACATTTTTTACCAATTCCCTAGTTATCATGTCAAACTGAAAAACTGTCATTATAACCGGTATTAATAACTGTCTCTCTCTATCTCTCCCCCCCCCTCTCCTTATATATAGGCCACCCTTTTGACACCATCAAAGTCCGTCTGCAAACTCAGCCAAACCCACCGCTATACAATAATGCCACAGACTGTCTAAAGAAAACGATAGCAAAAGAAGGGGTACCGTACCCATCTTCATATCATTTTTCAATCGCGTAGTTCATTACCATTTACTCACGTGTAATCAAATTGTATAGATTCGGGGGTTGTACAAGGGGGTTACTTCGCCGCTAATGGGAATAGGGTTTTGGTGCGTATATACCTCATTTTTACATATTTATGTTTATAAAGCAAGTCATGAGCTAACAAAATTTCAAATTATTCCAGTAATGCAATACTATTCACTATAAATGGGCGCATTAGAAATGCGATACAAGGGCCGGACAAAGAGCGACAGTTGACATTATGTACGCATATAATAATTTGATAAAGCATTAACATGCGGGTGTTTCCAGACTGATAGAAATCTCTCATTTTACAGCGGAAATTGCCACATCCGGTGCTCTCACAGGAGCATTTATGGGCTTTGTCAACTGTCCGGTAGAACTGGTTAAAATCCGGTTGCAACTTCAGAGAGATAATGCGGTAAAACTCTATAACGGCACCTTTGATGCGGCCACTAAAATATATGCACAACACAATTTGCGTGGACTCTATAGGGGCATAACGGTAAACATACTCAGGGATATGCCTAGTTTTGCCACATATTTCTGTAAGTTTGATTATGTACCAGTCCCAAGTCAAATGCATGTTCTTCTTTTCTAACGTTTGTTTATTCCTTATACTCGTAGTTGTCTATGAAGGAGCAAAGAGAACGTTAGCGGCTCGATACCATAACGGAAACACAAAACAATTGCTCTTGCCTGAATTGTTGTTGGCTGGTGGAGCGGCAGGGATCGCATGTTGGATTCCATGCTACCCTCAAGATGTCATAAAGAGTCTAATGCAGTCTGATGTGAATTTAAAGTAATTACCAAGTCCTCGTTTGTGTGCAAAACATGTTTTATTGCTTCATGTGTGTATATTGACATATTTTTTACTCCCATCAATCTCCAGGTATCGTTCCTCATTCCATGCTATCAAAACACTCATAACTGAACAACGTGCACGCGGCATGCCAGTTGTGCGCGCATTCTTTAAAGGTTTTGGTCCGACAATGGCACGCGCGTTTCCTGCAAACGCGGCCACATTTTTCGCTTATGAAATGGCAATATCTGCTATGGATGCTCGTGATCCCGATGAGGAACCACGAGGAGAGTTCAATTAAGAGGACATTATTTTCTTAAAAAAAATTTTAATACGCATTTAAAAAAACTATGTAAAATAAGCATAAACACATCTTTTCATAACAGTACATCACCATACGTTTACAAAAAAAAAAAAAGAAATTTGGGTATCAGGTTTGGTCAAAAAAGGAATAAAGAAATTATCATCTTGTGTTGATATTACGTGTATAGCACTGGGAAGAAGCTAAACGATATACACAGAGTGACAGCTCAAATTTAGCAAATCAAAAGGAACGACTGCAGCTTATGTTGTAAATCTGACAGAATAATATGGGACTTGACATCCCACATTTTAAAGTGGGTCATTTCTCAGAATAAACAAGGATGCATTCTGACAATTATAACTATACCCACGTGTTTTTGGTTTTGCCCAGTTCAAAAACTGCAAAAGTTTAAAATTGGTCAACTCTTCTCCTTATCATTCCGTTTGTTGATCTCAGGCGAATGATGGGAAAATTTTAAAACGATCTACCCTCTACATATGCACGCCATTGGGATAATGCATATGTGGGTTGTGCATATGTAGAGGGTCTGCATTTTATTTGTAAAAAGAAATTGGACAAATCAAATTTGTTCATTTCTGCACATGCCGCACACTATGTAACATTTGCGTGACCGCCCTTATTTCAAGTGAATCCAATTTTGACTATTATCGTGCGCGCTTCTTTACTCCCTGTACGATGTACCTCCCCTACTCGTATCCAAATAAGGGGTATCTATGGTATAATAATAATATACCGCAGAATCGAAGGGGAATCAATTATTCTAATTTAAACTCGATTTGGTTTATTATTATTGACTAGTCGGGTAAACATTACTTGCTTATTTTAAATGATAATATTAATTATGAACTCTCGTTCCGCTATTCGCGTAATTGATCAACAGATATTTCACAGCTTAAATGAACCGTTTATGCCGAAACCTTGCAGCTTTTATGTGAGCCGTTTTTATAGTATATCTGGTTAATTAATATTTTAACGATGAAAGAAAGAAAGAAAGAAAGAAAAAAAAAGAAAAAAAAATTCGATTTCAAAGCCTTTTATTTTTAATAATCATTGAATAAAGATCTATCCGATATTTCAACAACAAAACATATCAAACCTGTTAAGCAAACATCTATTATGATGATGGGATTCGAGCTTCTTATATATCTTTACCGTGACGGGAAATTTGTCATGAAAATTAATGAAATAATCGTATCATTTTCTAAGACAAATATACTTTAGTTAATTATAGTATCCACGCTGTGACTGAAAAATTGTCACGAAATGATAATTATATGTCTGTGACGGGATTTTCGTCACGACATATTAAATACTAGTATACTATACTAATATGAGGTTTGTTCGGCTGCGGAAGAAGATTTTATTACATGATTTACTTATCTAATTCATCAGATCGTAACAGCGAAGACGGCAATTTTTCTAATAAATAATAAATATAGCATATTACAATTAATATTATTATCTTATTTGCATAAAGTTTTAATATTAATATATAGTCATAGCACTCTTTTTTTTTAGTGAATTTGCTTTTGTAATAAATGAGTTGGTATTTTTTAACTTAACATAAACTGCCATGAATTAGAGCCCACCTTCATATAACTTACAAAAAACGCGAGCGAGTCCCAAAAACGGGTTTTTCTTTCAAAATAATCTACGAATTGTCACGTAACAACTGTCCACGTTATCTCTGTTTATTACATAATCACAAACTACCATTACATATGATTTTCAAATTCGTCTTTCTTATTATAGTTCGATGCAAGATTATAGTAAACTATTTTAAAACCTGCGGGCTATCTAATGACCTCAATGGTACAGAAGACAATTTAATATGGAAGGAAGAACCAGCTATAGTTTTACCAGAGCACGTTTGTAAAGTTGAATTATTTATGCTTTGCGGTGGTGCGTCGAATGTACGCGTCATCCTATGTCAGTGGCTGTCCCTTGACGTGATAAGGGGGTAACTATTTCATAATATTTACGGCCAATTATTCACTGCAGCCATTTTTTCATGTGAGGGCCCCTTATTCATTGCAGTTTACAGTATTTCTCATTCCATTTTTTGCATCAACTTAAACTTGCAGAGTGATGTTCAGCCTTAGTAGATTTATAAATACAGACATTAATATTAATGTTTTGGTTATGTTATTAAATTCAGTACAATTGCTATTATTATTATTATGTAAACATAACGGTAAATTTTAGTATTATCTACAAAATCACAAACTGATTGACAGCTTGCCACTCACAGTCCATGAGTTTTCACTCACAGACGTATTAGTAGTGTCAGCCATAACATTATATTTAAATATCTTGCCACTAAAGCAAGAGATTATTAACATAATAATAAGTTGCTCATAGCTAATTATGATGATCAATGAATCGCTATGAACCAAAGCAAGTTCCATCTATGCAAGCGCAGACTAAGATGACCAGGTACATGCTGAAATCTCTGAAAGCTTATGTGGCAAATAATATAAATCTTGCAGTTCCACACAGTCCGACATTCTCTCCTCTGAAGTATCTCATTTCAGCAGCAACAAATATTTCTTTACTACTTTGTAGCTGACACACTGTCGATACAAAAATTGTTTATGTTCATCAAATCGGGTCTATTTTTTGAAAGAGATGGAGCGGTGAGTGGGGAACTTCACTTGATTAAAACATTTCTTAAATGTTTGATCTTCAGACTACAAGTTACTAGACTATTCTGTCATCTCTCCTAAATAACAGGCGAAATTAAAGTTTGAAATCTAGAGGATGTCGCACACTTACTATGTGTAAGCGTAGTCGGTGTTGGGTCATAGTTGATGAAAGCGATAAGAATAGGTCCGGAATCAATATTATTAATTAATATTAATTAACGTTAGTGGGCAGAATTTTAATTTAACAAACGTAAGGGTACCCGTGGATTACAATGGGGAGTTAATCTCTTTGGCGACAAAAATTTATGTACGTGCAGTGAAATGACCAATACTAATTCGTCCGAATTGAAAAGCGGTTATCCACCTATGGCGGGCAATTTTCCGATTAATGTAACTCTTCCAATCGAGAGGGAATTTCACAAGTGGGGAAATATAACGGACAGTGCTTAGTGCGGTCGAAATGGAATATAATTGCAATATTTGGGAAATTGTCTATTCCTATTGTAGATGACGTGTTGTGTAAAGCGCATTTACGCAGATTGGTGACTTCGTAGTAAAAGAGAGATTGCGTATTTAGTGTAAATGGCGTCATGAACTTGCATAGTACATAGGGAACAGTGCGATGTTCAGACTAAGACAAGTAACCTATACTCGAATGTTTTCCCAAAATGCTCGATGATCTTTAATCTCTTGGTATGTACAATCCTTTTTATTGTATATCCGTTTCCTGTTCATTATTTCAATACAGTAACTACAATCTCCAGCGGCCCGGTGCAGATTATTGCCGGCGTAGACAACCGTTTATCAACGTTCACCTGTATTTTCGTCCTTTTATGCTTCCGACTACATGGGCATAAACAACGCCAAGTTCTTTTCCCAGCCTATTCTCTTCCTTAACTTGTCTAGCTCTTCGACAGACGCGTAAGCCAGCAAATTAACTGTATTACCATTTTTAAGTCTAACAATTTGATCCACTGACTATCACATGCAAAACCGTAAAATATAAATGTGGGCGTTCAAAGTTGCTGCAGGGATCGAAAAATTGGGAGCAAATAAAATGCAACTGTTCAAAAATAAATATCATTGTATGGTCAATCAGATATCACGTCTATTAGATCAACTACCTTCCCACAGAATTTGAAAGTTGGAGATTTGCGTTCTTTATTATCTACACTTGCGATTGAACGCTAAAGGTGTACTTGCGACAACAAAGAAATTAAACATAATACATATTAATTAAATAAGTAAACATGTCTTGGTACTCTCGTTTACAACATCAATTTACGCGTCCGGTGCTTCATTACTGTCCTTTTCAATATCATCTTGCTCCCGTTATAAAATAGAAGACGGAGAGTTGAGTGATAATGTCGTGTATCGCGTCGACTTATTATTCATGGCGTAAATATAAGATACCAGAAAGCTTCCTTGACAGTCTTCATTTCCTCTCAAAGAATAAAAGCTTCCCGATTGTTCTTTCTTCCTTTTCTTCTTTCCCTTCAGCGTTCTCAAAACTTGTTTCCTAAGGAGCTTCTTCGCTTCCCTCTCCCCACAGACGTTCAGCAGTTTCGCTCTTACATTTGTGGGAAGTTCGACTTCTGCAATAACTTATTACTTTCAAAAGAGTCTTTATCGTTTATATTATTGTTGAGAGAAACAGAACTTCTTCTCTTCCTCCCCACAAATGTTCAGTTTTGCTCTTACATCCTGTAGGAGGTTCGAACTTTACAATAAAGTATTGTTTTTATTATTGAGCATACCAAGAGCCTTTGTCGTTTAGTGATCGCCGAGGGAAACAGGGCTTTCTCTTCTCCTCCCCACAGACGTTGCAGTTTCGCTCTTACATTTACGGGGTTCGAAATTTGCAATAAATCATTGCTTTCGTTAAGAATAATAAAAGGCATAACCAGTCTTTATAATTTGGTAATTAAATATATTACCGTTGAGGGAGATTACGCGAACAAACGGGGCTTGGGAATAAGAAAACAAAAACTCGCGACTCATATTAAAATTTCTCCGATCAATGTCATTGGTCGAAAATTTTGATTGGCTTCTAGACGAAGCATGCAAGTTTCACTGTTGCAACATGGCTATAATATACTACATGGCTATGTATTTATTTATAAAGTGTAATAATTGATTCACAATGTTTATACTATGCCCGAAAAAGGCAGTTAATGAGTTAACAACAAAGTCATGCATGTTTACCATCCAGTAGGTAAGGGTTTGCTAGAATACTTCTCCTTTTCGTCCCGTGATAGTGGCCCCACATCAGTATGATATATAGTATTCCACTCGTTGTCACTAGATTTATT
>CAJVPJ010000253.1:0-31945 GCA_910592205.1 Paraglomus occultum | reverse complement strand
TTGATTGAGGAAGAAAGCTAGTTCTAACATACATGCTAAACTACTGGCTAATTGAAAATGCATAATTATTTATACACTTATAAACTATAAACTGAACTGCACAATGTGTGCAGTTATTTATACGCTTTAACTATAAACTTAAGTGAAACATCGAATAACTGCGTTTATATATACGCTTTATTTGATAAACTACAGACTTGTTCAAATACGGATGCACTAACGGAGAAATAATAATGAGTCCCTCATTCAAACATTACTTACGCCTTCTTCAAGTGATACAGAGCAGATCATTAGGGGTCAATTAACACGATAGAGGCGTATAATGGTCAGATGTCCATTGAGAAACATCTAAAGTGTACGACAAACAGTGGACATGACCAACGTTGCACACCAACTTTGCACGCTTTTGTAATGTTGCGAGGAACTTTATAACAAAGAATGATGGTGTACGATCTGAAACAATTTGTATAAATAAAAGTGTGTTTTTTCTCTCTCAAGTCAGCTTTCTCGAATCTTCAAGCCAACACCGTTTATCTGTATCATTATACCACCGACATCGGATATGGCTAGTTTTAATAATCAATCGAGTCACGCATACAACACTCCATCAGATCACGTGCATATTCTAGACTCTAACTATGCAGACAGTCCTGATATCGACCCGGCTTACGCAAACTGTTTTCCATTAAATCCAACAACCCGTATGAATTTGACAGCCAGAAATTTATACCAACCTCCTAGTCGAGTGTTTCCCCAACCTCCCAGCCAAGATTCTTCTTTTCCTGATACCTGTCCTGTCGACCATAATAGCGTTTATTTGAGTGGAAATGAACCGTCGAATGTCACACATTACGGACACGTTGATGAAAATGAAGTCAACAATTCAACGATAGATTACGACCCGAACAGTTACAGTGAACCGTCGATTGGTCGTCAAACGTTTGGGACTTCCACCTTTTCCAGTATAATGACTATTGCTACGAGTCACGGACAAGCAGTAATTACTATAAATGGTGATATTGATCTGGAACTATTTTTGTCTATTATTCAATCAATCGTGAGGGTGGAAAGAATATACAGCTAATTTGTTGGTTGCGACCTTCATGTATCGAATTTTGGTCGTTCACAAATTTTGAGTGATTGTCTTTTTGATTTGGATTATTTTTCATTGTTGTTGCTTGCTTTTTAGATGTCCTTGAATGTAGGATAATAATCACATTTATTCAGGAATTACTCTAAGACTTATAGAAGACGTCTACAAAACGAAATTGCATAACACCTATATAGCCGAAACGTGATTTTGGTTACCCCTCCCCCCTCTCTCAAAAAGTTATTAATTTTATTCTTTATTCTTTGTTCTCTTTAGTGTCTATATTTTTGCGTTGTCAAATTTTATTACTAGACTATAGCAACGGATTGTTTTTTATAAACTATTGGACTATAGTCACAAGAACGAATAGCTTTTTATTTGTTCTAAGGCTAAACAGCAAGCTCTTAACAGCGTAGCATATTCAAATGATATTAATATCTGAAAGACATAAGATTGCCAATAAATATGTTTGTTGTTTGTTTGTTGTGTAGATGCAATGTGCAATATAAGCAAAAAATTTTTTTCCTTATTCATTTTACGATCGGGGGATTTTAACATATAACCTAATCAGGTTAGATATTCCTGGAATGTTTCCGCCCTCAAACTCGGACCTTTCGTAATCAGTCAAGGAGGAGGAAAACAGGAAAACGTAAACGAATTAGGGGGTTGTTCCCCCAAGGCCGAAAATCCGAAATCATAT
The DNA here is from genome assembly GCA_910592205.1 of Paraglomus occultum. Taxonomy (NCBI): domain Eukaryota; kingdom Fungi; phylum Glomeromycota; class Glomeromycetes; order Paraglomerales; family Paraglomeraceae; genus Paraglomus; species Paraglomus occultum. Next base: position 30,155 of record CAJVPJ010000253.1, on the reverse strand, counting down.
TCTTGAGAGTATACAGAATTACTGTCATATGTCATATGTCAGTTTGGATCGAGCTTTTTATTATTTGTTATGCGCTGTCTATATGACTACACTTATTCGTACTTTTTAGTTTTGTAAGTTGGTCACTTTTATCTATTGGTATTGATTATTGTGTAAATGGAGGTACGTAGTATACAGTATTGAAAGTTTACTTCTACAAGCGGCTTTGACAGGCAGAAGTTGTACTAGAGAGCAAAGAGTTTCAGCATAGGAATAAATAGGTGGCATTAACTAATTGTTGTTTATTACAATAAAAACCCGCATATTATGCTGTTATTAAAGACTTGGGATACTACGTGAAACACAATTTTTCTTTGAATAATTGAGTTCCGGACTATTAGTTTCAGTCAATTTAAGATGACTAGATTCAAATGGTTTTTTAAGAAGCATTTTTTTAAAAAATGTTACTCTTTGTTTTATTCATAAATTGATGTTCTGACCCAAATCGCAATTTGACCCAATTCGAAATAAGCACATTTTATTTCGATAACATCACATAAACAATGTTGATTAGATGCCGCTTATTGGTGTGATATTTAAACAAGGTGCCTATTTCGAATTGGGTCAAATTGCGATTCGGGTTAGAACATTGATATGGGTTAAACTGATAAACCGTAACATTCTTTATATCAGCAACAAAAAAAGACATGCATTGCAAAACGGTTTACTGTATGAAATTTCGTATCAACAACGTGAGATTTGAAAATGTTGTCAGCCAAAACAATATCAATTACATATTACCGTTCAATTTTTTGAAAACGTGTTAATATATTCGGTCTTGTAAAATATGATGAGAAATAATGTCAAACGCTTCGATATTCGCCATGCGTAACTTTGCATCCTCAAACCGTCATCCGCTTCGGTATCACAAATCTTGGTGATTAAGATGGGTAACGTCAAGTTTATTACTTTATAATTAATTTTTGTTTGTCTAGTATATTTTAGAAATGTTCTGTAAAGATTAAAGCGTAATAGCAAAAAATTAGCAGCATTTGATAGACAATTACGATGTGTTTTCAGAAATAAAAAAAAAATCGAGGAAATGATGTCTTATGAAGTGAACCGGACTCTATTTATGTTTGACAATCTGCATTAACATAATCTTGTGCATATACAGTCAAAATAGATTTTCTTTATCTTTTCCGAGGACATAACGGCAAGTAATGGTCTATAAAGTGTTATCAGAATTACGTGTTTCAAGTAATATTCAAACTTGGACGCCAAGCTGTCAAATTGTAAATTTATGTCTTTCTGCTGTTAAGACTCCTTTTGGTAAGCGTTAACTTACCGAGATATTGGTGGTGAGCAGAGTCTCTTATGTTCTTTATTAGACGTAACTAGGTAAACCTCTAAAGCTATCTTTTTTATTTACCGATCACAGACTTTAACTTTTTGAACAAAGTAATCTAGTCTATATTTATACATACTCCAAAAATACCGTACTATAAAAAAATTTTCGACAAATTATGAGTTTGCAAAGTAACAGCTTTTTTTAGTAATAACTCTTCACTGTTTATAACAAAAAAAAAAGTGGCGCTATTTTCTCATTGTTATAGCACAGATGTTACAGCATGTATAGGTGCAGTTTTATAAGACTAACTTGCTTCATTCACAAGCATTAACAACTTGATTTTTTTTTATAATGCAAGCATTACAATATATTGTTACAGTTTTAAGAACGTAACCTTGCTTTGTTTAAAAGTCTCAACAATTTGAAATTGCAGATTCTTCATTGCGCAACACTTAACGATTTGAAGTTTGTGTTTTTACTATTGAAAGTAAACGGTAAAAACTTCGTACATGAATGTTTATAAATATATTGTTCTGTGTTCAAATACACTGATAACGTAAAAAAAATCCTATACGATATAAATAAAATAATAAGTTGCCAAATCTACAAACACCACATAACTGACAATAGTCTTTCCTCGATTTGTCTAATTCGACAAACAAATAGTAACAATTACCGAATTTACCAATACCAAAAAATCTGGTATATAAAAAACGAAGGACAATCGTATAATCTTTCTACCCTCCCGCACAATTGAATAATGGACAATAGCCTTTCCATGTTAGCATCTGCTTTCATGACAATCATTATGCATCCATGGCTCGTAGCGTTTGTTACCATGCGAGAATTGTTGGCAGGAGTGAAAGTAGACAATGTGTGCGCTAATGAATGGTGGGGAGGATAATGAATCGAGGATGGGTTTACGCCCCGGTTTTCGTTGTTTTCGTAAGACGCGGTGTTTATTTGATCATTTCTGTCCCTGTAAAGGTTATTATTTGCATCACCAAAAAAAGAAGCTTGGCTGGAAGATTGGGTAGGCGCTTGGACGAGCGGATAAGAATAGTGGTTATTGAACTCGCTATTAACCAACGGAATACTGTTTGCATAATTCGAGTTTATACTATGCATGTGGTCCAACGGAGGATCGTTTGCATCGTTTGAGTCTATTTGATCTGATGGAATACCGTACGTATAACTTCCGTTATTTATTTGGTTATTAGCGCCCGTCATATCGAAAATAAAGTGAGTATGGATGAATTTATATGATTTGCCCTCGTTTTGTGTAACAATTGCATAATTGCAAATTTGGGCGTTTTTTTGAAACATAACACATCTGCTATTTACACAATGCTGTACAATTAGCGATTTCCCTTTTTACACCCATGCACAGATTTCGCAGAAAGGAAATTTGTACATGTAAAATTTTGTTTGTATAATGAGCTAAGATTGTGATTATGTCTACAAGGATTCTTCATTGCTTACATTATAATACTCCTTGGATTGCTTTGTAAACACCTGGGTTAAGAACTAAGCAGTTCTCATATAAACTTCTTTAATCTCATTCTCAACAGCGTGCTACGACTTAAATGAACTAATGCTTTTTGTTGTCTAACTACGGTTATCCGCTAGAGCTAGTTTTAACAGTTGGTTAAGAAAGCCTGGGATATATTTAGAGATACAGTATTATGATTCATGAATTATATAATATGCATACTAATGTTAATAATACTTTGAACTGTTTATGCGTTTAATTTGTTGACGTGTGCTTTGTCAAAAACTTATTTGCAAGCTCAATAATTAATGTAACAATAAAGCGTTTTAGTTGTTCGGATAGTTCGACGACTTTTATTGGTGGTCAGAAAAAAGGTAGTACGGACTTTTCGCTATTAGCATTGTGCGACCATTCCCTTAGTATTAGATTTGTGTGACGGGAAAAAGGGAAAGTTCTAAAGTTAGGAAACTGATTTTCGCCTGGTCAAGCGTCCTTACCTGCTGAACAATTTGTTTCTAAACGTGGATCCTTGAAGCAGTCGTACGCGTCCGATACACCAAGCTAAGAAATTGTTATTATGGACTTTATTCAAGCAATGTCAGAAGAATAAGACTGCCTCCCATACCTTTGGCATTAGATTCTATACAAGTTGCCCAAATGGCAAAATATCTTGTTTCCAGTCGGCAATGTTCCATTCACTGTGGATCTCGACGATTGTCTTATGGATACTGTTGCTAATGAGGTGAGCACTCATTTCTGCTTAACAATCTCACGACAGGAAACAATGTGAGGCTCGTTTTAACCATATGGAAGAACAGCGAGCTAAAATAGCATACGTTGATTATTTGCGGTTCGATACTGGCCATGCCATGGTGCATTACTGAGGATCAGGCACCTCGTACTAAGAAATGTGGACATATGTGCTGGTTCCTATTTCGCAGCACATTAAGGCATCCGCGTTCAATTTGATATTATGGGAGTTGAAAATTGATTGTTGCTCGAACAGAATCAGAGGCCGCGACGTTGATCACATCAAATATTGGTTATCGTGATCACTCGTTTACTGTTGGATCAACGCATCCTAAGCTTCGTCCAGTGGTTGGGAGTCTTGGATAAACTCAAGCTGCCGACAAGACTAGTGAGGAATTGGCGGCAAGTGGATTCAAACAAGATGCTCTATTGAAGACGTGCAATGCTAAAGTGAGCACGGCTCATTTTTCACGTGGTATTTGTGGCAGTGAGATATGTCAGCGGAAGAGTAACACGGAGAATTGATTACAGATTAGTAGACTTATGGGCTTGTGGTATCATATACATGTACATGAAAACCAGCGGACACCCATGGCACATTGCTAAATGGCAAGAAGATGGTCGGTTACATGTTGAAACAAAGACAGGCAGACGGCCGTGTTCTAAGCCAATTCCAGGGGTTGAGTAATGTTAGTATATACACTCTTTACGTGTTTGTTTATTAAGCTAATTGGGATATCCGACTAACTGTTACCGAAATATTGTTTAGGGTCGTCGTCGTATGATGAGCAAGATAATTGAACCAAATTCCAAGCTTTGCGTTATTGCCGACAAATCACCCAGCATCAGCGGTTGCCGCAACAATCCCACAACAGTCATATGCTGCAAGCTTTTTTCTACAGGATCATCTAGTGTTTCGATACGCAAATTCCCGTTAATACGGTGTCATAATGCCAAGCTGCACTACGGGTCGACAAAGGCTGTCACTCATTCTACATGCTTTGAAAAAAATTAAAAACTGGAGCGCGGAATAATACTCCTCACGATCATATTGCGAGACAAAAACAGTTTTCCTTTGCGCGTATTGCAATTCTGTTTAACATGCGCACGTTTGCTTCCGACGGGACGATTACCAACATTCTTTACCGGTCGCAAGATTATTTATGCCTGTCTACGTCATTTGGCTCGTCTATGGCCATGCTGGTGATTTCAATTATCACGAACATTGGTTTGATTCGTCTTTTTTGGTGAAAGTATTCGTTTACGGAGCTTACCCTTTCGGATATATTGTACCTCGGTCCGTGATGACGTTTCATCCCTTAAGCCTCGAAGGCGGTTCGAGTGCCACGTCTGTTTCTATGAGTGTCACAATCTGACGTACACTCGTTCCCCGTTCCCACTCTATCGGTTCCTTCGCTGGGGACGCTTGTATCAAAAGAAATCACTTGGTGACGATATTTCATCACTGCTTTGAGCTGGAGCTTGTGTGTTGTTTCTATTTGACTCTTGTCAATCTTATAAAGACTCAACATGTGAGATTATTTTAAATCCTCTGAAGCGTATCGCATTCTAAGTTATCCATTCTCCAGAGCCCCATAAAAACGTACCTTCTATTCACCACCACATAAGAATGCGCAATAATAATGTTCCCTTGGGGGGGGGGGGGGGGGGCTTTGGCTACCTCCATCGACGGTAGAAATATTACGGAGCGTCTAGTTCAACCATTACTTTCTTCTACGACTATACGTTTGGTGTTGGATTCGGAAGGTATGGCTTTATGCCCACGATGGGTCTACTTATGGAACTTCATTCGTGAATGGTGAGAATGGACATGGACTCGCTTTATATGCGCTATGGATAAAATTATTGGTTCTCAATCATGTTCAATGAGACCAGACCGCTATTGCAAAGTCCGCTTATTTCACCGATAAAAAAGGTAAATATTTTTTATGCAAAATGATCAGTTGTCAACCGAAGAAAAAAAAGCGAAGTGGGGGATTTGATAAGTGATGAGACAATAATATGTATGTGGAGATTGTGTGGTGTAAGAGAACATTTCCAATGTAGATTCAAGGTCTTTTAAGATGTCAAGTACATTAATGGTATGTTTAAACACGTTCCGTTTCCCCCGAGACCTACTGGCGTCTCCATATCTGGTTTACCATAAAGGTCTCCAAATAAAACCTATCGCAATGCATGTAATATAACTGAGATGATACGTCGTAAACAATCGTCAATGAGACAATGCAAGTATCGTTGCGGAATCAGGGATCACGTGTAGTTATGTAGTTATGGTATGTGACCAATAACAGGGAAAACATAAATATGTGTGATAATATTTTTATTTCGAGTAAACAAATAAGTACCCGGGTTTACCGACTGCCGTCCGTAAGTTTTCACTTGCCAGAAAGCACCAAATGCGAGAATGTGTCACAAACTAAGTTTTGTGTCACAGGTCAGATTACAAATAATGTATCAGTATCCAGGTGTTATCGTTATTGGTTGATTAGTTGAACCGTAAGCATTAGACAGCCAAATGCGAGATTGTGTCACAGGTCAGATTATTGTACAAAATAATGGGTTTTTGACAACGTACTTTAAAATTATATAAATATATAGCGTACGTTGTGCTACTATTCCATATATAAACGAACTGTATCTGCCGCCTCTCCAAGCCAACCACCGTTTATCTTTTATTGCTATACCACTCGACATCGGATATGAATAGTAGGGATTCTAACTACACAGGCAGTCTTTCTTGGAATCAGATGCACGATACAGATCCGGCTTACGCAAACCATTTTCCATCGGATCAAACAATCAATATGGACTACCAATTTCCTAGTCAAGTGTCTCCCCAACCTCTCAGCCAAGATTCTTTTCCTGATACTTGTCCTGTCGACCATAATAGCGTTTGTTTGAGTGGAAATGAACCATTGAATGTCACACATTACGGACCCGTTGATGAAAACAGAGTTAACGATTCAACGACGGGTTACGACCCCAACATTTACAGCGAAGCCTCGATTCGTCGTCAAGCATTAGAAGAGCAAACTTCCGTCTTTTCCAACAATACAAGCATGATGACAATTGCTACAGGTCACGGACAAGCAGTAATTACTATAAACGGTGATATTAACCTGGAAGTCTTTTTGTTCATTATTCAATCAATTATGAGAGTGGAAAGAATATACAGGTAATTTGACCTTTATGCATCGAATTTTTGTTAGCAAATTTTGGTTATTGTTTCATCTCAGAGTTACGTGATTTGGACACTTTTTCATTGTTGTTGTTGTTTGCTTTTTAGATACCCTTGAATGTAGAAATGACAATTACACGTCTTCAGGAAAATATTCCAAGATTATGAAAGACGTCTACAAAGCGAAATTGTATGCAACATTTCGAAATGCGGTGTTTTGGTTCTTTCTCTTCTTTAGTGTCTACTATTTCTTTTATTGGTTGTTAGTATATCGTTATTACTAGATTATAGCAATTAATTTATTGCAACAGGCGATATAACAGCCATAAGAGCGAATAATTTTTATTTGTCTAAAGAATAAAGAATTAGGTATTAACAGCATAGAGAAATAAATTTATATATTATTATTGGGGAAATCGAGCTCTCACATGGCTTTGTATTGTTTTACGCTGTAAAATTGGTGACTGAAACTTGAGACTTGGCCTAACTAATGGTACTCTCATCGATCTCACACAAATTCACAATGTACGTGGTTACTCACAACGGAATGGAAATTTGTGAACACGTAATTTTTCCATTAATGTGTTTATACACAACTTCTCCGCAAGACATGAAAAAATAGCATACGTGAAATTAATATAAAATATTTCTCTTACCTCTTAGCTGAATTTTTTATGTTTAGTCAAGCAAGAAAAAAAATTAGTCTGCAAATTTTATTATTAATTTCTGTAATTTCTGTTTTCTAATAAACTTAATACATAATGTAGATATTAAAAGATCCTTACTGACCATACACATGTTCTCGAGCATCAAAGAAGTTTTTTGCTTAACCTTTGCTGAGAAACCTCTTGACATAAATAATGGTATACGAAAGGTAACAACGACTAGTTAATATCGTAACGGAGGGTAAGATAATTGCATCTCATTATTTGATAACGTCCGGCTAAATATTGTTAGACAGTTTACTGCGTCGTTGTAAGTAACCCGTATTAAATTCGTTTGACTTCTAATCTATTGCAAATTTCTGGTGTTCCGAGAACGTGAATTTTGTTCAAAGCATCAATGATCTAAAATCATAGAGGAAAAGTAATAAACTAAGCAATCGTACGTAAGGATTTAGTAAACTGTTAAGTTTTAATCTCGGAGTAAGAAACCTATAACTTATAAGTTGATTATTTACATATCGTGTCATTTTATCGTAACGGTATGTAAGACATAAAACTTATTTAATTTCAACATTATCTGGTTAAAGACTTTTTTAACGTATTGAGTTGCAATCTCGCATTCATTCCGTTCGGATTAGTGTTAGAAAATTTGTTTTATATAATATGGTTTTATTGTCTTTTATAAAATACAAAACAAATAACAAAAACTTCAACGTGTTCTAGTAAAACATTGTATGCTGATAACGCAAAATGTTTAAATTTATTGTGTCCTGTTTTTTTGTTTAAAATTTTTGCATGGATGGGCATTTTAATTGTAGGGAAAAGCCGAGCTACTTTTAACCTTTTCTACTAAAGAACGGAGGATTTCGGTTCCACGTTTGGCAAAAACAAAAAACAAAAAACAAAAAAAAAAAAACATTTTCAAATACATTGCGCGTACAAAACATAAAACTGCACGTCAAGAGACCGCATTAAGGAAGTTTAAATTCATACGACTAAAGTTTATTTAATTTATTAATAACTTAAACAAAAATCCAGTTTACCTACTAATTTTTGCTGAAATGACGAGTAAGAAATATAATAGATAAGAAAACTTTGCATACAAATAATTTAACAGCCGAACATTTTCGTAACTGTCTGTGCATGAAAAGTAACTCTGTACTCTCAGAAATATGCTTTCTGATTTGGCTTGGAAGAAAGCGAGCAATTTGTAACCTTTATCACCTGATTAAGTCTATTTTCCCCTGAATGTACAGTCGGTTCCCGATATACCGAAGCCGCCGGGGAGGCATCTATGATTCGTTTATAACGTAAAACAAGACACTCTCTTTGTAACAAAGTTTAGACTATAGTCAAGTAATATTTCAGTATACCGATATGATATTTTATTAGATTGTCAAATGAACTCCAACGTAAAGACAGAAGAATAAGCCGAACTAATTACGAAGAAATGAATTTATTCTAGACTGCTTCTAGTTTGTAATACTATGTAACTCCATGTTATGTTTTAACGAACGCAAAACCTTGAGCTCATTGTAATCTATCTAATGAAAACGACAGCATCAAGCAAATTTACAGTGCTGATGACATCATACGACAATCAATCATTATACAAACACGTGATTAAATCGACCAGTAATTTATACAAAATCATGCATTCTGGACTTTGGTAACGGAATAACGAGATCCTATAACTGTATAGGAAGTGTGACTACATAGTAATAGGAGATGACTGTAAAATTTTGATTTGGGCTTGGAACTACGAGTTCACAGACAATAACAGATTTATTAGTAAAATTTGTTATAACCAGGTTTATTATTTATAAAACTTTGGCAAACGGCAAGAGTTCCAGATAGTCTTCATTGATTACATAAATTTTTGAGGGGTTGTTGTCTAATGTGGAATAAAGGCGTGAACTCAAACTCTGTTATCAAAATCTTTTACTTTCGTTTACCTTGAAGTACAAAAATGCGGGCTACTACTGCTGCCCGAAAGGCTTTCACAAATATCAGAGTTAAAATGCCTTTTACCCTCTGGGTTAAATATAGAGATTATCAACCAGTTAGTCTCGAATTTGAGACAGGAAACGTGAATCAGTTGAAAAATGCGGTCAAGCGTGAGCTAACCCCCGACTTGAATCAAGTAAATAATAATATAATTACTCTTCGAAAGCACAAAAGTACTGTAGACTTGGGACCAGACGTAATTGTAGACGAAAGCTTTAGTAAAACTGCCAAGACACCCCTTCAAGTTTCTGCCAGTAAGCCTTTGCATTGTTAACACGAACGTGGCACACGCTGTATATTCCAACTTACGCTGTCGTTGATAGGGAAGACCTTTTTTGTCCAATCTTACGATTATGGGGGTTACCTGATGTTGGGCAAATTTGAAAAATATACGATGCTTAACGATAAGGAATTTGATAGCTTTTTGAAAAGAATCAAAGCATATGGGTTAAAACTTATGTCTGGTGTCAGTGAAGAGTATGTGACGTCTGTTGATTCTTTTTACGAAATAATACCCGGTGAAGTCTATGAATTAATTACTGATTATCTGCATCGAATCGAGAAAGAATTTATCCGGTTGAAAGTCGAGGATAAGACGTTGAAAAATTGTTGTTTTTCCGAGTAGCAATTGTTACAAAGCAGAGGCGCTGCAGGAATTAAAAATCAACATTGTAACATTTGTTAACGCGTATGATATTGATGGAATAAGAAACGAAAATATCAATATATTGAACATTGTTTGATTTTATTGAGTATCTGATTAGTAATTATTATAAAGTCTAGTTTTTGTAGCAGTTTTTGTTCAGTAAAACTTTAGTGTTCGGACCATATCTTGTTTCAAAGTGTGTTTAAAAATTTTGAATCGTTAAACTCTTCGTTACTGGTTGCATTTATAACTCTGAATAAAAACCTTAGTACTATAACATTTTGCAAACGCCTAACGAGTATTGTGGAACGGGTTGGGGGCTGCGTTTCCGTTTACGATAACTAAAATTGTTCGATAGTTAAATAGAACTACAAACAAGTTTTGCATTAAAATCATAAATTATAATCAACGATATTAATCCGTGGAATTACAAGACCATGTACTATGATCGGTTTGTTACACAGTGCTTGTTACCATGGTACAGCAGTTTTTTATTATATATTCCTAAACCCCTCTACTTCTTCATGATCATCGCCTTTATGATAACTAGCAGGTGAGGGCGTAGCCTGCCGCCATTGGCGGGCAGAAAATAGCTTTTTGTAGTGTAACAGTAATTGACTTAATGTTATATAGTGGTTTGGTGGTTTGTAATTCTCCTGGTTTGAATCGTTTACAGTCATATCCTCACTTTGGGATGAGGAGTTTTGGGGGATATAAAGAGGTGGGATATAAAAGAGGTATTTAAAACATGCAATTTTATTGGTTAATAAATTCGGTTAGTGAAGTTTGGCGTTTAATCTTTTCTACAGACTTATCTAAGCGAGCATCTTGCTGTGAATAAAAGTTTCTCGCGATCTACAGACTCATCTAAACGTCAAATTATATTACGTATATGCTTTACATCATTTTCTGTTGTAAAATCTCTTTGTTCTAAAAACCTTTTAAATACATCAAGTGCCTGTCTTCGCGTCCACATTGAAATTATCGTTTCCTGATCGTCGCTTGAGTCTTCTTCAACGTGTTGCTGCAGAACGTTTTCAGATGACTTGATCGCTTTTCAGCGATTTGATATTTTTTGCTAATTATTTTAACAACGGAAAAAGTTTGTGCAGGACGTAAAATAGACGTAACATGACATTTTGTGTAATACTCTCATAATAAATCGATTTGTGCAGCAGTAAACAGTAAATAGTAATAGGGGAGGTATAATTATTATCGTTATATGATATGGAAATTTGGGACAGCAAAAATATCGGGACACTAATGCGGTAAATTTATATATAAATACGATAAAGAAAATCCGTCCCGCTTTACAGGTGGGATATATCCGAGGTTGGGATATTAAAGGGTGGGGATTAAAAGAGACATGACTGTAATTAAAATTTGGTATAATAGTACCGAGTTTGTTATGTGTGAGAGATATTCTTTTTTACTAGGCATGGGTAACGTTGTGTTATTGGGGGTTTCGATATTTGGTTTATTATTAAAAGAAGCTAATGTTACAATGAGAAAATGTTATAATTTTTATGTGCAATTTTTTTTTTGACTAAATATAAACTTTGGTAAGGAATTTGATGCTATTTGTTCTAATCGTTTATATTGTTGTAGTACTCTGGGTCTGTAATGAAAGCGTTTTTATGAAAAAATTGTATTTGAATGTGGTTCCAACTTGGGCATCTACTTAGTGCAACGTATGCTTGACCAGGAAAAAAAACCGGTTGTCTAAGAATAGGAAAACTTTTGGTAGAGTTAATCCTTACTTATGGACTGTCAAAGAGAATGGATTTTGTAGTGGAAATTGCGTTCGAGGAACTGTCGCGTTTGCATTCGTTTCGTTTTTTATGCTTACGAAATTATTTACAAAAACCAAAGACCATTACAAATATTGAAGAATATTTTCTTGTTTTATCAAATGCGTTTTTAAAACGTCCACCAATGCTGTGGGTCAAGATTACATCAAATTGACCACACTGTTTGCTGCTGCTCAAAATAGGTTAACTTGATCGTTAAAGTATAACCGTTTTCAGTAATATTGGTTTGTTGTGTCACATTTCCGACGAGAGGTTGTTCGACCGTAATGATGCCATTCGAATAAGCATGGTAGACGATAAAAATTTTGGCGGTATTGCTTATTTGATATGGGGGAATAACGTTTAATTTGTCGAGTTGAATAATAAAAACGTATGGTAAGGGACTTTTGGTAACGTTGATACTTATAATGATAACTCGTTAGATACATTACGTTTCAAGTTTGTTTTAGAGATAACATGTTTGTAGAGTAACACGGGACACTTTTAATGCGATTTCGTTGTTATATTGCAACATGTAAATTACGATATGCTTAGTGTTTATTATACAATTCTGAGAACAATAATAGAGACATTTAGGATCGAATATCTCATAGCTCCTTTGAAAGCTTTGATGATCGAATAAATAGAGACATTATTTGCAGCCTTTCACATTCGTTTTCGAATAATGATTTGTTGCTACGAAAATATTATAATTTATATTAATAAATAAGCATAGTTGATGTTATTGCAATTAGTATAGACGCCTGTATTAGCATATATACCTGCATTCTTTATTGGTTGCATCCGCATCCGGCGTTTGATCCCTCACCGCAAGTGCAGCCAGAACCGCATGTGCATCTGTATAATTCGAGATCAGTTAGTACGGTAAAAGTCTGCAAACTTGGTAATCGACATTCTTGTGCTGACCCGTTGTTGTTTTCCATTGCTTGAGTTAGTTTGAGTTTGAGAGTTTGAGAGTTTGGTTTGGTTTGCTTTGTTGTGCTTTGTTAAAGTGAACCTGGGGAGTAAAGGGAAGGCAACGACTTCGTCCTTTTATCAAAGATTTGGAGGCTTGTACACACAATTCCAAATTAATTGTTTACATGTCACAACCTTATCATCAGCCTATCAAAATATGCTACACATCAGTTGATGTAACACGGAAAGTCTTAGAAAATGCCGCATCTCAATAGATGTAACACAGAAAGATTTACGTTTAATAAATGCCGCAAACATTTCATTGTTTCAAGTGCCAATTTACCATATTTAATTAAATTCATTGTTGCAAAAATGCCGCACCTGCATGACTTGAAAAAATGCCGCACCTGGAAAATGTCGCACGGGAACACTTGCATACTTTAGTATGAAGCAAAAAGATGGCAATTTGTCTCACCTTGCGCATAACAACCACAGCGCCATTGTTTATCGCTCAGCTCAGTTCTTAGTGATTGTCGACGAGAAACTTACGCTCTTTTTTATTAGATAGAACCATCTCTAAACACTGTCAAGTCTCTTGAAAGCAACCCATTTTTTTACGCATAATATGACTTAACATGTAATTACATAAAATTTGCGACATTATCGCAAACAAATTTTGAAAATTTCAAAGATGACACAGTAAATTAGATTATCTTTTCATAAACGCAACAACAAAGAGTTTAAGAATAGATGAGGCTAACTGTGATTAGTAATGGGAATACAGCTATCTTGAGCATCTGAAACGTTTGATAAACAACAAAGAAAAAAACCGGCTACATGCAAATTAATAGATGTAGGCTAGTGCCCCAATCCAGTTTTCTATTTGGTCAAGTGGTGATACGTTATTCGGATATAGTTTTTAATAAATTAGTCCGAAATGGGTGCCTTTGATACATAGTAATACATGGCGCTTTATGGTCAATGATTTGAATAAAATTGTAACGCGTAAAACCAACACATTCTAGTACGTTCTAGCATATTGCGTTCGTTATGTGAACGACTTTTCTACATCGAACTAGACTGTATGCCAATTATATGCATATGCAATTTATGCATGATTGTCCTTTGGCCTGTGCATGGTGCAAACTTGTTTAATTTTTTTTCTCCAGATTATCATCCGCCATTATTTGGGGGTAGATGACGATAACAATAGGCTTTATTCTATTAAAAATTTTTGTATGATTGTGCAAACGACACAAATCCACAAGTGTGCAAATAATGTCATTGCAAAGTCACGTTCGTAAGGGACACAGAAACGCAACTTAATATTTAATTACAAAACGATAACTTTTTATATTTTCTCACACGTTACATTAAGAGCAGCAGTTTGGCGTAATTTATGATTTTATCAAGAAAATACCTTGATAATCCGCGCAATAAAGCACGTAAAACGCTTAACAAGGAAAAAAAAACTATTATCCGCCGAGATTATGTAAGCTGTACACGGTGTCTCTACAGATTGATGATTTGTGGATAAGCGTTATCTAATGTGGTTACGCAATTAATTTAATATTTCGTTATCTGAACTTTTGCCGAAAAGGCACAGCAGTCTCGACGATTGGTGGAATCAAGGAGAAATACGGATATCTTGTCTGGTAACTTGACGTTTATCTAATATATCGATAACTAGCAGCGAAAATAGAAAATGCAGCACCGAATGCTACTTAGTGCAACATACCAAGTGGTTATGAGGTTTGCAAATGTTAAAGAAAAGACAATTAAATAACGGTCTAGATAAAGATAAAGATAAACTTGGGGCAAATTATTCACTAAAACATAATGAGACGTGGAAAAGTTAGTCAAAGCCTGCTGAAGTTGACAATGTTGAAAGTTCAGATTAACAAACAGGAATTCAAGTTATCAATAATCTTTCCAAGGGGCGTATTTACTCGTGCGCAAATAAAAAAATTCATAGTTTCTGGTTATCTATTAAATCTGAACCGCTTGTTTTGTTCGGAAGAAATAAGCATGTTAAATACAGTGGCCTTTGCTTCAACAATACATTAATAAATTTAGAAAGAGGATATAGTGATAAGCGACGATGGATTACTATGCTTAAATTTAACTACATTATTCTTCACCTTTATTATCACGTAGACTCTCATTATAATGGTCGAGATGTCGATTTTTACAAGTTTGGTTCCGGAGATATTAATATTGTCGCCCTGCAACACGAACAAAGAACTTTTACTATTACAACAAACAAGGTACACCACTCCCCTATCAAAGTCTTTGGCAATACTTGAAAATTACTAGTAAATGACATGAAGTCATTCTTCGCATATAAGCAATTGTATGATACTTTTTATGCGCTAAAGTAAATATAAAGCTTGCAAGTTCAACGAAATGACATGAGATAGATTACACATACAAGATATGCACGTATGCTTCCACATACAATCGAACTTTCTCTCTATATAAAGGAGCAACGTTACTTATTAGTGAATGAATAAACTCAATATAGATGATAGGACTGTGTTCTTATATTGAAGTTTGACCATACCCTAACGTTTTATCGCACTACACAATAATAGCAATCAGTTTCAAGAATTGCCGCTCGTGTATGATCACAGGCTGTTAACCTTTTAATCTAAGACAATAATTAAAGCGAACCAAGAATAAAAAAAGTTGTTATGAGTTATTTTTTAGACATCCTTAGTAATAATTGAAGTGTCTTCTCAACTACAAAAGTAAGGGAAGCGATAGCAAGTAATCACTTCAATTGAATCTCTAGTCTTGCTTGAAGTTTGTTATTATTCTATTACGTATCCGTAGGCATATGAAGACAGCATCCGCAGCAGATGGCTAGCGCAAGCAAGCAAGCTCTACGTTGATTATATATTTTATCTCCTGCCAGATTAGAATAGTACAGACAAGCAAAACAATGTATGCCATTGGTACTAATAATCTGCTACATGACTGGAATAATATTGTTACTATAGGATAAACCTATTTGTTTGTACGATCAATACAAGCTAAGCATCGTCAAATAATCAAATCGCTCGGACAGCGTCGTTGATTGTTCTAGCACGTGTCGAAATTCAGTCCAGTTCGAAATAATAAGCACATTTATTTCGCTATTATCACATAACAATGTTGATTGGATGTCGCTTATTGGTTGTGATATTAGATAATGTGCCTACTGGGAAACAGGCTACGGGCCAGAACATAATAATCACAAAAACTTTGCGAAAATGGAAAACAGTTTGAAAAGCGTCTTTGAGAATCGAGTCTTTCCGAAACAGCAAACGTGTTTATTAGTATAACGTGGTTTTTATTCTACCTAGCAGAGGTCGAGAAAGAAGGTTGCGTTAGCAATCATAAAACGATTACAAGACAATAACGACCGCTTAGAGCACGGTTATGAAACAAACATATAATAAGAGCGAGAACGGAAGAGAAAAACAAAAGTCTAAATAGTTTATTTTTTATATAGCAGAAAAGGGTTTTTCGTAATTGCTAAATTTATTTTTAATGATAAGATGACCAAAATCCAACTGGCTTATATAGCCTCTCCAGTTAAACGGGTTCTTATCCTTAAATGGATCTACACAAATTGGAAATAATTTTGCTAACGTACTTGAAATAAAAACGTAGAGAAGATTGCGTAAAATTACTTTTTGTGTAACCAGACCCTTTTACCACCATTTTGATTGCCCACCACAATTTTGATAGCCCAGTCCCCACATCGTGAACAAGAAGATATCGCATATTTTTCGTTTTACTGTTTGCAACATCTTGAGAACTTGAGACGGGGGAGGGTGTGTCAACGTTCTTTCGTGAGTTCTAAAGATTACGTAATGCAAATGACGTAGAGAATGTACACTTCACAACTGCACACGCCACAAAACTGTGTGGCGTTTAAGATTATTTTGTGTTATGAAAAAAAAAGTCCCCGTGGTGAGGCTGAAAAGTTTTGCGTGTGGCTTTATAACCCGAGATTGCAACAAAAATGGGAATAATCATAAAATGCGCGTAACAATTCATTTATCTCATTGTCGAGGACCCATTTTTTTGTAAAGTATAATAAAACAACTGGGGAACAATTAGCCGTAAGAGCTAACGACACTTTATTTTGCTTCTTAGAAAATGGCAGAATGCAACTCGAATCTACGAAAAGTTGGTAAATGTAGAAAGGAAACAAGAATTGTCTACCAATACAATCAGATGCTGAATGCTACATTCAAAGAGGAGTAAGAAGTAAGTAAAGACAGGCTCGTTCTGGATGTAGCAGTGACGTCAGAAAGATTGCCAAGATCGAGGATTTTGTTAGCAACAACCTGCACATTTCTATTCCTGCATTTTGCATAATGAGCTGAGCCTCCGGAAGAAAAGGAAAGAACAACTGTTTCGTGACGTCATGCTTTATTACGATAATGCTGCGCCACATAAGGCAATCATAACGAACGAGTGAACTTTTCTCCCTACTTGCCGTACAGTCCAGACCGTATTCCTTGTGATTTTCCTATTCCTTCGAATAAGAAAACAACTGAAGGAAAAAAGATTTGATAAGGTCGAAAATTTGGCAAGGGTTGTCAGGCAGTTGCTGAAACCATCTCAAAAGCCGGCTATGAAAAGTCTTTCCAGAGTTGCCCAGAATTATCTGCACCGTCGCATGGACATCAATGGAGACTACCTTGAGAGAACGAAATGGTTGTATCGATAATTATTGTGAAATTTCTGGTCTACGCGCAAAAGTTTTCAGGCCCCCCACGTATGAGTCTGCTTGATTTTTCGAAATCGATCTCAATCGTTGTATGTCAGTTTCTGTTGTTAATCGACTAAACACGATGAAAATTCTCAAGCCTTTTTTCGAATATCTGGTATGAGAAAAAAACTTTCTTATAAGAACTGGCATTTGTAATGATTCGGAAATTTCTCCTAATTCGTTTTTCATGCCAACAAAAGCCAATGTGGCAGTGGCGTAGCTAGCCATCTCCAAGTCCGGAGGAAAGAAAGAAAGATCAAATAAATTAAAGGTCAATGCGCGAGCGTAAAGTCGCATATTATCACCAAAAATTAAAACATTATCAAAGATGCCGACCATTCACCGCGAAGGTTTTAAATTCTGCTTCTACTCTTTAGAGAATAATGGCCTCCCCATATTCATGCTTGAAGTCTTGAAGAACAAATTTGAAAGTCTGACTGAACGAAGACTCGGAAGCAAAAAAATGTTCTCAAGTTCCGATTAGAGAGCCGTTGATGAGAGAACGGATCGCCAAAGATATGTTTTTATTAATAACAGTGTCTTTGTGGATTACGGTATCCGGTTAATAAAACGTTACACTGTAGATCAATATCCTGGAACGATTGCTGCACAGTGGTACATATGTAATTGGGAATGGAAGAATTAGGTTCTATTGACTGAGGGTAAGAGGTGCCTTCTGTAAGATCGATACATTCTCGTGCAAGGTGTTCGTTGCACTCTAGAACCAGTATGGATCCTTCCAGCCGTTCGTAGACCAATGATTTGTTTACTCAATTGCTTATCAAATTTGTCTATGCATCGTGCCACAATATGAGCATATTCGATTTTCTTGTGCCATTATCAGCATGACTTCATCTGTCCATAATAACTATCGACATTAAGATTTTCTTTCCTATGTGCAGAATATGCCAGCTGTTTACTTTAAATTTATTACCCCCTTAAAATCGGGATTATATGAACTTGATATTACTTAACATTAACGATAACACTTCCTTATTAAATACCCTCACAATGTAATCTATTTTAATAGTCATGGTCTCAATCGAAGCCCAGTTTAGACTATTATGGCTATCAATCATTACAGAATTTCATTCCACACGCATCGAGACACAGAGATAAATCAAGGCTGAATTTTATTTGACACAGCGAAACACGGAGTCCAAACACTGGATTAAAAATCATGTAGCTGTTTTTTCGGAAATTTATGGAAAAGTAAACTGACAGCCCAAATGCCTAAATTGCATATTTGTAATCTTTCCCGGTGACGCAAATCTACTCGTTTCTCTAATCCCGACAACTTACATAATATCGACTTACATGAGCAAACAAACCTGAATTGCAAATATTTTGTGCCCCCCGCTATCATAAGCCCGAGTTTTTGATTTAAAGTTGCATTTTAATTTGCACCAATCATAGTCTCACGAAACGAAACCACCGTAGCCATAAATGTGAACTTTTAAGACCTTTCCCCAATTATAATATAAGGCTATTCGATATTATATCACTTCGCTCATGTATGTCTTACGACCGTAAGAGGTGAAACTTAGATGCTGAACTTTATAACCACTCCAGATTCAGAACCAACAGCTTCGAGCGATTTTGACGATGGAGTAACGGTGACGGAATTAATATCTTCCGTCGATTGGGCGTCCACTTCTCTGGGGCCTGCGAACAGCTGGCCTTTATGGCTAAAGTCTGTTGTGGTAAGTAACGGTAGAGCTGAAGCATAGAAAATCACATTGTCGAAAAAACAGTCGATATACATAGCACGTATAAAAATTGTGATCAATTAATACAAAAGTATTTCTGGCTAAAAAGTTTCTCGCAAGAGTAATCAATTGGACTAATTCACACTCTTAAATTAACGTTCAGGATTTATGTCTTCATTCTGTACTTCCCACACAATTGTATATTGGTCCCGAGAGGACGGTTATACACAATCAGAGTAAGTACATATATCGTGGGGCCATTACCATGCATTCACATAAAGTGCTCGAATCATTCATTCCTTTTCCACTTTATTAGAGTGGAGGGATACCTTTCAGTCAACATATCCTTCGCGTGAGTATACAAGTTCCATCATTAAATTATGATGACACGTGATGCTAGTAGAAGTCTTGTGCGTATCCTAATCGTATTTATGTCAATAGGTTTGGGAAGGTCTGCGTTTGAAACGCTCACCGAGGCGGACAACTCTATCGAAGAACTGTTTCAAACGTATGTCTCCATTCGCATTAACGGTAGTGAAAGACGTTGAATTGCTAATGTTATCTATTTCTGTGTTATAGAGCTTTTGCTGGAAAGGCCCAATTCAAAAACGATTATCCTTTACACGTCATGCGTTTTGGGTATATGGAAGAAGTGTACTTTACACTCTCATTCAGTCCAATATTTACTGACACAGGGAGTATAGGAGGAGTAATCTGTATTCTGGAAGAGACGACAAGAAAAGTGCTTTTGACCAGAAGACTGAAAACGATAAATGATCTCACATACGGAATACAAGGTATGTGAACATCCCACCGTATAAAAGACATATGGTGCAGTAAAATCGCTCATAATCTCCGTTATATTCACGTAGGGGCGAGATCTGTAGAACATGCTTGCCGATTAATCACCACAGTTCTCCAAGATAATGCGGATATACCATTCGTCATAATTTACCTCATTGAGAAACAAATAACAGATTCTGAGTACAAACCAAAAAGTTTGCGACTAGAAGCCACAACGTTCGATCGTGATCTAGTACCTGTCAAAGGCATGGACGGGACGGAAGAATATATGTATTTTCCTGGACAATCGAGCCGAGATTTGCCGAATTATTTGTTTAATACGCCTGATTTGATAGATTTAACAGAAGATATAGACAATACGACAGCGCACACTGTATCTGAACACTGGCCGATAAAACATGCAATAGCTACTAACCAGAACGTAGTTACCAAACTACGTGATAACTCGACGGCTTTATTATGTCCGATAACGTCAATAGTCGATGGGAAAAGTGTGTCGACTGCTGTGATGATATGTGGCGTTAATAAACGTCGAATGCTCGATAAAGAATACGAGGAGTTTTTTCAGGTACGATTTTCAATTGTTTGAGAGTTTGTAGACGTTATCTAGAAACCTAATATCGAACTTTTGCTTTACCTTTGTAGCTTGCCATTGACAGAGTGAGCTCTTGCTTGACGCGGAGTCGGGTACGAGAAGCGGAACGAAAGCAAGCACATAACTTGGCTGACTTGGATAGGCAAAAAATTTTATTCTTTCAAGATATCAGTCACGAGTTACGAAGTATGTCTATTTCCGTGTGTCGCTATGCTTTACCAGATTTGCTATCGAGTCCACTTAACCTTGTCCGATTGTCGAATTAGGCCCTTTGAGTCTTATGCTCTTGCCTTTGGGAGAGGCAATAGAATTATGCCCAAAGGACTCTCAAACGCTGGGTTATCTCAAAGTAGTTCAAAATAATAACCGAAGACTTCTCAATTTAGTAAACACTTTGTTACAGGTATAACCTATTTGCTAAATGACGTATAAACATCGTACTGTTTGATAAATATTGACAATAACGCCATTTATAGTTCGCTCACACAGAAGCGGGTCGACATCACGCATGGTTTTGTGAGTCAGATATTGCAAGGCTGACAATGGAGTTGGCCGCCAATTACGAAAGCATGACTAAATTTCTCGGGCTTGATTACAAACTCGGTATCCCCAGCGATGGGGAACTTGTCCGTCAGATGAAACAGAAAATTTTTTTAGATCGGGATATGTACGAAAAGATATTCTTTAACCTATGTAAATATAAACATTTATTATATCATGCAGTGGGATTATTAATTTTATATCTTTGGGACTAATCTGTTCGTATCCTTATAGGTTCAAACGCGTTTAACCATACAAGGACTGGTGGGGTGACTGTGCGACTATTTGCTGAAAAAAGGAGGGAGAGAGACGGTGTGGTACTCGAAGTATCTGATACAGGTACGGGGTGTCGATGCAAGTTTGTTATATAGACTCGCGACGTGCACCTAAACAACTGACGATTGTTGTCCACAGGCGTTGGCATACACAAAGAACAGCTTTCCAAAATTTTCCAACGTTTCTACCGTGTCGAATCACGACACTCACGCAGTAGTGAAGGCATTGGGATCGGTCTTGCCCTCGTCAAGGAGCTTGTCGCTCGACACGACGGTGAGATTTCGGTCGAGTCTCAAGTGAATGTAGGCACCACTTTTCGCGTATGGATTCCCGCTGGATTTGATCATCTGCCTCGGAAGCAAGTTCGCTTCGAAAGTGATCAACAAGATTCTAGCTTTGCCCAAGATTTGTACGCAGAGCTGTCCGGGTCGAGTCCAGGGTCATGTGAAAAAGATCCAATATCAGTCGATGACAATAATTTGAAACGTGTGCGATCATCATCAAATGTGGACACGGATTGCATTGGCTTTGACAATACGCGAAAATATGTTCTGCTTGTCGACGATAATGCGGATATGAGGTTTGTTCAGTACTTTTATTATCGTTTCATAATAGTGGGGTTATATCTTATCTAATGTAGACGGTATTTGATTATTAGAAACTACTTGATCACTTTGATTAAGAAACAATTCAACTGCATATGTGCTGCTAACGGCCATGATGCCCTTGAAATCATAAAACGTTCACCGCGATCACCTGATTTAGTCCTTAGCGGTAAGACCTTGATGAATTGTACGAGTGTAATAACAGAAACGGGGAACGTTCTTGTATTGAGAGCTTTATATTTACTCACTTAGACGTTATGATGCCCGGCATGAATGGCTACGAGTTGCTCACCGCACTACGTAGCGATCCAACCACACAAACTATTCCGGTGATATTAATATCAGCTTTAGCGGGAGAAGCTAGTGTTGAAGGTAAGTGTCAACAAGAGTTGGTGCTTGTTAAACACATTCTTTGTTGACTACAACGTTAACTTGAATGAATATATGTAGGATTGGAAAAGGGTGCAGATGATTACATAGTCAAACCGTTTGATGCTCATGAACTTATGGCTCGTATTCATGTGAACATCAAACTCTCAGACGTTCGTCGCCAACTGATTGCTGAACAGCGGCGTCAATTTGAGACTAACAAACTGTTATTTACAATAAGCAACAAAATACGTTCGGGCTTTGGAATACAAGAAACGCTTGATACTGCCGTTCTAGAAGTAAAGAAGATACTGTCATGTGATTGTTTGTTAATAATCCAAAACAATGTTACAAAAGAGGGAACAAACTGCAAAGTGATGGCAGCCTCAATGCATCCGCCAGAGGAGCTTGTTGGGCGTGTGATTAATCGTTTTGACAATAACGAGACCGCGGTTGATTATAAAATACAACCAATGACGGAATCAGCTATCGACCCTCTGTCAACAACTTCCGGCAATGCGTCTTTGGCCTCGGATTCGCTGTCCGACGAATTAAGTGATTCCAGTGGCTTGAATGTTAAAGTCTGTACAGACTTTGAATCGCAGATATTGCATCGACGTGTGTCCTATATTAGTTTAGCTATTTATTTGAAATCTTCGCTGTGGGGATGGATACTTGCCTACCGAAAGCCACATTGCAAATGGACGGCGGAAGAAAAGACATTTTTTCAACAGGTCTCAAATCAGATAGGTTTAGCAATCTGTCACACCATCCTCATCGAAGAGAAATTGAAGCGGGAGGCGCAAATGGAGGCTGCTAAGGAGGCCAACAAAGCAAAGAATCAAATATTAGCCAATACATCTCATGGTATGATCGACCCTACATCATATTTGTTTTAGTGGGAATTTGATAGAGACACAATTGATTAATCTGCATTTAAAACCACAGAACTTCGCACTTCAGTGGGTGCAATCGTCGGGGCTCTTTCCGCATTCGAAGGAACCGAACTTACGTTTGAACAACGAGACATGGTCGAAGTAATGTCGCGTGCATCTGACGTTGTCTTATCCGTAGTGAATGACATTTTGGATGCAGCCAGATTAGAACAGCAAAAGCTTGCGTTGTTAAGCCGCAGCTTTGATCTATTGGATCTCATAGAAAAGACCGTGATAATGTTTGGCGAGCGTGCTGGCGCAAAGGATATAGAATTTATTGTTTCGTATGATCCAGAGACGTTTCCAAGATATGTAAATACGGATCCGGAGAGACTACAGCAAGTTATGATGAACTTTTTATCTAACGCGTAAGTAGTTTGCCGATTATTTTGTTTGTGTATAAAAAACCCAAGTCGCTGACATGGCATTTCATCCAGAATCAAATTCACGGATTGTGGTGAAATCGTAATGAAGCTGTCAATCAAAAAAGACGACGGTGCTGCTGCTGCTGAAGCAAGTAATAATAGCTATTTATATGTAGAAGTATCGGACACTGGCGTTGGGTTTGTTTCATGCTTTTTTTCTCTCTCTTTTTTCCGCTTCCGCTTCCTTTGTATGGCTCATATTTCATTCAAACCTACTTTAGCATTGATCCGGCATCTATCCCACATATTTGGGAGAGCTTTTCGCAAGGAGATGCTTCAATGACTCGTGGTCGAGATGGCTCTGGCCTGGGTCTTTCTATATGCAGAAGCCTGATTGATTTAAACGGTGGTAAATACGGTGTTGATAGCGAATTTGGCAAAGGAAGCACATTCTGGTTTACTTGGAATATTGATAATTCGACCACGTCGTCGATACCCACGACATTGTTTCCTCAAGGTGGTTCAGGATTTAAAGACTTTTTATTAGCAAAGTCTATGCGTGTGTTCATTATCGATCCCTTGGAGATTGCAAGAACATCTTATGCGGCGTTGATACGGGGAAGTGTTAACAAAGTACATACGTATGCGGACTGTAAAAGTGCAATTGAATCGGCCAGAGAACTTAAAAGGTGCAACGAGCCTGCATGTGAATTGGTGTTTTTCAGTCTAAAAAATGATAATGCTGCGACCGTTGAGGTTGCTGCTAAAGAACTGAGGAATATTTGCGGCGAACATTTATCAATTGTGCTAATGGTATTTTCGTCGATTGATGGATGCGCTCTTGCAAAGAGCGTGATCGAGAGAATCGGAGAAAACGTTGTTGCCATTTGCAAGCCAATATTACAGAAGCGTGTAATAGACTGTATTTCTAATTTTGACAAGTTTATGACCAAACTCGAGGAGACGAGTGATACGGAAATTGAAAATAATAGTTTGTGGATTTATAGTAAGTTTTATAACCACAATCGGCCGACGAAGGATACAGAGGGACTAGCCATAATTAGAGGTGTTAGGCAGTCCGTGAGCGACTCCAAGTCTGAAGGGGTTAGCGCCGGACTTGTCCCAAGGAAGCGATCTGCTTCTGACAATGAGGAAAGGGGAACGAGTAAAATTGCAAAAGCGTCCAAATGCGTTCTCTGCGTGGTAATAAATTTGTTTATATTTCGACATTATGGAGTTTTGAATATTCATTCCCTTAATAACCCCAACTGTTGTTTGTTTGTAAACATTTAGGATGATAATCACATCACTCAAAAAGTATGTTGCTGCCCGAATACTCTGACATTTTCCAAACAAGATGCGAAAGTTCGACCTGATTTATAACATTTTATTCAATAGATTGTCAAATCTCTGCTAGACAAATTAGGGTATCGTTATTTGGGGGCGGTAGACGGAGAGGAAGCTATTGAAATAGTACGAGCGCAATACATGACGAGTGCATCTCCTCGTTCTGAAGTGAAAATTTCATTGATTTTAATGGACTGTGCAATGGTACGTGTAAAATTTTAAGATCTGCCTATAATATAATCGTTGATTATTATTTATTTATTCACTTGTTTTTTAAATTCTAGCCCGGTATGTCGGGTTTCGAGACAACGAGAGCAATCAGGTCCTTGGGCTCGGAGTTTCAAGACCTCCCAATTATTGCATTGACTGCATCTGCGCTAGAAGAGACTCGCGAACAGTGCTTGGAAGCAGGCATGAATGATTATCTAAGCAAGCCACTTTTGCCACAGAATTTGAATGAGAAACTGATTAAGTGGTTGGGTGAGAATTAGTTTGGGTGTTATGATGGTCTACACTGGGAGTAATAATTATTTATGTAATTAACTATTTGTATGATTCGGTATGGGAACAATTAAGGAGAGGAAAAAAGGACTGTACAGTACACTTCTTTTTCTTGACCACAAAAGCGCATATTTAATCTTCTTAATCATTTGTATATTTGGGGATGGGTGATAGGAGTATCATTGTAGGGATTTAATTTGTATTTATTGAGAAAGTTAGGAAACATATATTTACATTGACATACTTGATAACTATCAAGTAACATATAACTGCTCCATAATACAAACATTTTATGAATCTGAAAGCAGATTGCCACAATATAACAGTGTCCCTGTTATTATTATATCGACTTTCATGCTTAACTATTAAATTTGACATAGTAAACATATTAATGTTAAAGGCTAACAGCAAGATTAGTTTGCTGAAAGTGTAAGCGGGTTTCCAACTAGAAAACGATTCACTCATGCAAATCTACAATCAGAATTGAAATTTTAATATTTGCGAGTAGATACATCAATATTCGCATAATTCTGTAATCCGGTAAGAAAAACAATGTACACCAGACAAAAAAAAACAAGCAAGAACGATAACGCAAAGTAAAATCAATAGGAAACATACTATCGTTTCATGGTATCGTTTCCGAACGTATTCAGTAATTTTTGAAATAACGTCGTCTGAGGTTGCTATGGTGCAGGACGTCTATACTCGACAATCACGTGATTTGTTTCAATTTTAATTGACCAATAGTATCGTATCGTAAATATGATTACATCTTATTCTTGTTCTTAGCCCTATAACTTTTTACACAGACATTATTTTTAAAATTGAACCGGTAACTTTGTAGAGCTTACTGTGAAGAACAAAAGTACCAGTCAGATTTTAAAAATAATATCTGTGTAAAAAGTTGAAGGGGTTTAAAGATGCCTAAATAATTCGAATGGTCCGTACCATATTTAGTTCGATCTACCAATTTTAACCAATTATATGCTATTAATACGTTATGGATTTTAGTCTGTACTTGTGAAACAAACTATCGACTATGATAGAAACTTCTCATTTTCTATTGAAAAAGCATTCGTTTAATTTGACACGTAAATGCTGCGACAAAAGATAGAGTATGGGATTGGAATTTCGTATACTAATTAGCTTTTTTAATCAATTCCATCGAGACGTGTGGTTAATGTTTGATCAATATTTAAAGAGTCTTCATCGAGCGACAATGGGAGCTTTCAGTCGAATACTGTCTTGCAAGTTACGTGAAATCACGTCTTTGCAATTTAGTATTACTTTATGTTCTTTTTCTTTCAATCAACTTGTTTACGTGGTTATTTACGCGTATGAAAATACGTCATTATTATGCTCTAACTATTAATTATAAATTTGTTCTATGCTTGAGTTTGATATGTTTGATTTGATTGAAATCAATCAAGCCGGAGTTTTCGCTCTGTCTGTTTGTTATTAGGTCGATAGAAAGTATTTTCACACGACGGTAACTGCGATATCGATTGTTCTACAAATAATTGTACCGCATCTACATCTAATTTTTACGATATCTTCGATAGTTCTACAAGTAATTGTACCGCGATATTTTAAAATGACGGTTCTACATGTACCGCACTCGTATCTAAATTTAAACGCTTGCTTTTACCGTAACTATGACATGTATAATGTCAAATTTTTGGTAAAGATATTTTGCTCGAGTTCCTTTGCCATTATAATTAAGTCAGATTTCTCGGAATAAGCTCACAGATACTGACAAAATTGAATACGGAAAATATCGAGACAACTGAGTTCTGGAATCAGCATTTGGTTACACCGGAGTTCTGAATTATGAACTAAGACAAGTCCCAACTCAGACACAACAATTATCTTCAACAACATAATTAGCGATTAAATCCTTAATTTTTAATACTTATGACGTAAGCTTTAGTAGTATCTTGAATTTGCACAGCTCACAAACTCAACGATGACACAAACAGTTCTGGCCGAAACACTTTAAGCAAAGAGGATAAATTGCAGGAAATAAAAAAAGATCGAGCGAGAATGAATTAAAAAAGCGGGGGGCAACCCAATATTACACATCGTATACGTAATTATTTCATTATTTATGGGAGGCATTATAATTTCAAACTTGGTAATAAACTGTAGCCTATATAATTTTCGTCGTGCTATATAGAAATCTCTTATAACGAGAGTAGTTAATATGTTTCTTCTTATATCAAGGGTAAATTTCTCGATAAGGCAGCAGGTGTTAGGACGCAAGACAATATTTTTGGAAATTTCTTACGCTTGAAACTTTGGGTCGACCTGACACTTGCCCCCACTGAGCGTAAGACATATTTTTTGATGTTTGAGACTTCGGGTCGACTTTGTGGGGATGCAAAGTTATTCATTGCCAAAGTTTACCTGCTAATTTCTAAGCGGGGCAAACAATTACTTTACGCATGCTAAGCGATCTACAGAATTGTCGTTAACTGTAAGTACATTTTCATCGCTGTCTCCTGATGCATCCTCATGCACATACTTTCCTATTTTATAATTTCTTCATTCTCCATTCGTTCAATCAGCACTTTATTTCCTAAACTGTTTTCCACACTAACCTTCTAATACACGAATTCCGTAATTTTAATATAGATCTTTAACGACCGTTCTTATATTACTATACCGGACCCACCCACCAGAGACTAGCGCTTTTTATACTATTTTTAAAAATTTCAACATGTGACTAATACTCATTCACAATCCGTAACGCTGTCACCTACTATCGACTACATCAAACTTACTTATACTGTGACTTTGACCAACGTCTTCTGTCAAAAAAGTCAAAATACTCTCATTAAAAATAAACTCTCATTATCATTACGTTCATAAATAAAATAATATTTATTTTAATATTTCTTTATTTGCATGCAAAAATTTTGTCGTCCTTTTTTTATTACTCATTTCTTTATTACTTCATCTAAATATAGTCGCGCCATCTGATTTTGTGTAAGATTCCACAGCTACCCTTTTTGCACACACACGCAATTAATCTTATCTGCTTTAAGCTATGTATTCCCCACTCGAATATCTATGGGCATCATAAATACCCAGCAATGATGAGATCATAAAAAACTTTTTCGTTTATTTAGTAGGCAGGTTTTTTCACTTTCAAAGAATCGTACCGTTTTATCGTATTATCCACAATGATAAGTTATATACCAAATTACATAATTTTGAATTTATCTCCACGAACACCCTTGCATTCCCCTCCTTCTCCTCCTCCTCCTCCTCCTCCTCCGAAACATCTGAAAAAAGAATCAAAGCCTGCTGCGACGTCTACCTCTACTGCAGACAACTCGGGTGAAGAGCGGGTTAATTCAAAAAACAAACCAGCAACAAAAACCGCCACCACCACCACCACCTCCTCCTCCTCCTCCTCCTCAAGAAGAACATTATGATCCAATGATACGCCTAAGCTTAACAATTTGGCATCGGATATTAATATATTAAAATTACCTTCATATGAAGAACCATAGTATTGTATTCACTTGAAATACAGTATTTCTGTTTCCGTCTAGTCGTTGTTTTTTTTTTTAGATTATTTACATCTTACTATTTCTATTTACAGACATTACTGACATTTCGATTCATGTTGGGAAGGAGTGGCAAAATATTTTTCGTTCATACATTGGTATTGTATATACGAAACCTATTCTTTGGGAATAACTTAACTGGAAATACAAAAATGTGTCATCCGGTTTGCGACAAGATAATTTAATACCCTCAGCGCTCACAATGGATTGGAAGTGCGTATAATTAGCACAGCGATTACATTAAATTGAAAGTGCGTAAAAATTTGGGAAATCTCTATTATTACCTGTACATACTATGTTATTACAATTTAGATGCCTGTTCATCAGTTGTGTATGCTAAATTTTGGATAACTTTAATAAATGAGTGTAGTTATACATGTGCTGTCATAAAACCCCCCAGATATTAACTAATTTCTAAATTTTGTAGTAAATGAGGGGCGACGCCCTCCCCAAAAAAATTCCCCTACTTATATATTAATAGTCTACCCTGGAAAAAAAGTCTAACAATAAACAGGCAAATCATGTTGACACATTTAATATAATTGCAAGAAAAGCAAACTCCTTGAGTAAAACTAGTAAAACAGTAATAAACCGCAAATTACAAGAGCGTTTGTGTCACTAAATTATTAGACAATAAAACGATATTAATATTGTAAGTTGACTTTATTTATATTTATTATTATACCAATGCGTAACATACCTGCAGCTGAATCCAAATCATGACTATTTCTCGGTTTAGGCAAGGCTCCAGTAGGTAAGAGTGTGCTGGAATATTTACTCTCTTTCTCGAGACGTGATAATGGCTTTACATCATTATGATAAACAACATTCCACACGTTGTCACCAGACTTGTATGCATCTTCAAACATATTGTAAATATCCCAGTAAAGTATCCATCCATCCTTTGGACGCTTATCAGGATCAGCGTCACAACACCGCTCGGCAAGTTTCTTGTATTCCTCTGGCGCA
>CAJVPJ010000252.1:0-31965 GCA_910592205.1 Paraglomus occultum | reverse complement strand
TCCGCATTTAAGGTCGTTTTGGTAAAATAAATAAATAATAATAAACGTAGTGTGGGGCTTCTTTAGTTGATTTTATTTTTGCGATTAAAAATAGATGAATTAGAGTGTTAGATGACACAATATTATAATCTCAGCGCGCGCTTGCCCTACGTGCCATTATTAACTTTTATTTGTTTCCGGCCTTGCTGACTCCTCACCAACTGCCTTCATGGCTCACTTACAATGCTAGTCTACATTGACCGGGGGAGTTGGAACCTCGATGTCGGCTCCCCGTTGAGTCGAAGCAAGCGCTTAAAACACGCAGTTTGACAAATCATTAACGCGTGCGGAAAGGCAATGGAGTTGAGTCTTTGCGGTTCACTTTCCTGCCTAGTAAACTCAAGAGTTATTCTTTGCCCTCGGCTTCCCAGTTCTAAATTCCGTTTATATTAAAACAAAATTTTAATTCTCTTGTTATGGTCTGAGGTGAGGGGCATTGAACACTATGATATGCAGGACGCGTATTAATATGCGCGCCAAAGCTTTTTTATCATTCCGCGCCGATGTATGAGCTAATTTAATTTTATTTCAGTAATAAAGCAATGAAGATGATATCAAGTATGAGTACCATTTGTTTGAAAATCGGGGTATTTTTTTATGATGCCAGAGATGTATTGCTTTTTATGTAGTAAGTGTAGTAGTGATATGATGCAATAGTAAACTAGTCGTTATGTGGTCGGGCTCCCGATTTCCTACTTGCTTGGCCCTTTGTTTTCGGCGGTTTCAGTATTCTTGATCGAACTGGTACCTTTGGGCATACTTTTTAACTTCTTCGCTTTGCTTCCGGAGTATACCCAGGTGACTTCCTCTTCTGTAATGGTGGGTCTTTTAGGGGCGAATTCCTTAAATCTTTGTTCCCATTGCTGTCCGTGCTTCCTGAATAAAAACTCCGCAGTCCTATTACAGACGGGGTTGTTGCTCGATGGTTCTGAACAGCCATCCATCTTCATTGTCGATGTATGTCCAGGTTCCGAGGGCTTAATATCCTGGATTAGGCTTTCTTTCTTCTTCGTCAAGGGAGTGGCAGATTTCATGGAATCTTCGGATTTCTTCTTCTTCGGAGAGGGTGTACAATATAAGTGTTAATTTTTGTCAACAATTGCATCAAAGTTTTCATTGAAAAACGATTATGCTTAATTAATATAAACTTATACGGAAATTGTTAAAAGTCTGCATATCTATTG
The DNA here is from genome assembly GCA_910592205.1 of Paraglomus occultum. Lineage (NCBI taxonomy): Eukaryota > Fungi > Glomeromycota > Glomeromycetes > Paraglomerales > Paraglomeraceae > Paraglomus > Paraglomus occultum. Next base: position 30,742 of record CAJVPJ010000252.1, on the reverse strand, counting down.
TTTATCGACTAAAAATTAGATTTCCATGTCACTTTTCAAACTCCAAGAGAGCCAATCATTGTCAAGCATGGAAGTACTATTTATTTACTATTATTCTATTTCCATATGTATGGTAAATGATGGTTGTTTAACGTATCACTCAATAGAAGCTAATAACCGCGCTGAATATGTATTGTAAATAAAAGAGTTCTAGATTAGATTTCGGGGAAGGAGGAAAAATTCGTTAAACAAAATCCTTAATTTACAGTGCTATTATTATTCATAATAAATGTCAATACCCCAATTTTGCGATAAAACATTTCTTAAATTGCGAGTTAACATAAAGTCGGCGCCAAAACATTGCATTCCATTGATGCTTGATTCTATTTTGCAGGCGAGAATAGAAGTGCGCATCTCGAATGCGAAGAAACAGCTGCCCAATTAATGCCCGAGGGTTGGCTTGGCCTGCTTATTGCATCCTAATACCAGGGTTGAAAATCCAGTGTGATTTCAATCAGCGAATGCAAATTTTAGTATTTTAATATTAATATCTGATAACAGAGGTTTTGCTTCTTTTTGATGTTTCGACTTTTTAACTGTTACGATTAGCGTGTGTTTCTTTCACTAGACCCGCACTTTCATAACATGTATGTTGCCTTGTAAATTTACTGGTTGCTTTAACGTTTATGGGGTCATTACGTGTGTAACAAATAAAGCAAGTCGGCTGATGCTGTGTCAGAATCTCAGGGGCATGTTAACTCTTTGTTGAGCCGACAACGGGGTTACAAGCGTACACTGGAACGAATTCATTCTTCAATGGCAAGCTCATCTATGCTGTGTTATTCATTAGTATCTTGTTACAAATATCCAAACATTTTAAGAAATAGTACACGAATCAATAAGGTTCCACGGTTCAGATCTACCTGTATTTGCATGAATGAAACAAATAAAAAGATGTGCTACGCCAAAAGCCTATTTATTAATTGTTATCCAACAATTTAGTAATTACCATAATGATTAAGTTATCTTTGGCTGTATAAAAATTTACAGACTTCATATTAATATATGATATTCTATTGCAATTAAAATGCTAAAATATAATCGATCGATTAATTAAATAATTGTACTATATTAAAAAACAAACTAGTACAGCCTACCATTTGCAATTAACACGTTTATAATAAATTTATTATTTACAAAGTAAATATGAATATTAAACAATGATCTTTGGCTTGTGTGTGTGCGACATACTGTAAGTCACTCAATTACAAAATTAAAATATTAATTCTACAATGTCAATTGTTGATATTTCTGCATTGTGTAAATTGTCCAAGCAAATGTTTTCCTAATAACAACATACTGTATAGAATTACCAAGACGAGGCTTCTTAATGGTAAACCCAAAAATAGTCTACCATTTAGTTAGCTAATTATAAAACAACTGCGCTGCATAAATTACAAGTATATAAAACGAAATGACAATTTAAAAGGTCGCTTTATTGTGCTTCCACCGCCCCAAAGTAAGTGTTGTCATCTATTCGGATTGGTGGGCCATTACACAAACAATAAAGTGATACATATTATTTGATTGATGCTTCTGTTATTATTATAAAATTGTTATCATAGATCATTACGGAATAAGCTAAATTGTGTTGTTTACGAATTACGTTTAAATCAAAGACCAAGGAGGAGGCAATTGTCTGGAACATCCAACTGCAAGTTGTGGTAATTGATAATCCGATACATTAATTTAATAAGTTAGATACCATACTATTACTTCTAGTTTATTGTAAATCCGTGATTACTAGCTACATAGCAAAAGTATAGACGATAAGATCTATGTAACCATGAATTAAGCAAGTTTGTATCTTTTTTCTTTAAATAAAGCGTTGTATGTTTAATCGACACATGCTGCCAGTTATTTGACTGCAGCCATAAGTCTGCTAACTTATCAATGGACGGGTTGTTAAATTACGATAGTAATATTCAAGTTTTCTTATATAAGACGTAAATTCATTCATCATTTGACAACAAAAATGGGTTTACTTCGTGGTGGTGATGCCTTTTATTAATTTTCTCCTCTGATGAACTGAACAATGAATAAATGAATGAATGACAAGAACTAAAAGATGGGGGAAAAAGATAAAAATAAAAAAAAAGATAAAAAATAGAAAAAAAAAAGATAAAAATAAAAATAGATAGTAAAAATAAATAGTAAAAAAAAAAAATAGTAAAAAAAGTATATAAGTTTAATTTCTCCCAGAGAAAATGACGGCTATCCATTCGGAAAATTCATGGTGGCGTTATATGATATTACCGGTGGAGAGCCAGCGAGAATGCTATGTATAATGTAGAAGACAAGTGGTAAGTATACAAAAACACATATAATTTATTGGCATTAGCCGAATTGTAACATACCGATATATCGTAGTGATAATGCTGTGTACAGAGCTAACGTTTTACGAGTTTAATACGTATATGTGGAGACGAAGTAAATTCGAACGAGGATCCTCGGTCATACGAAATCGAAGTGATAGATGGGTTGTTATAAGCGAGACACGATGTTTGATTAATATTTCAGCCGCATGGTGAGCATTTGATTTTATTACGCAAATATTATCGCTGCTTTGAAGATAGGTTCCTGATGAATTAATTACATAATGAGAAGATGGAACTTTGTTGTCTCTGTCTTTACCGAAATAGGACAGTTAATTCCTCCACGGCGTAAAGTGTCGCTGCTTTTATAAGAAACCTTCTGCGTATAAAATTCGGACAATGTGTTCTACATAAAATACATAAATTACGTGACACCAATTTATCACACAATATTAACGTCTACATTGACCCCAATTCTGTAGATTGATATGTCCATTAATGCCATCTTTAGTTTTCGGGACAATAATACTATTTACACTGCAGACATTAATTCAATGGCTTGCATAAAAGGAAATCGTTATAGAACATCTTCTTGAATGACATGTCCTGTTCTATTTATCGACTGTAGAACGTACAACATACCATTGTAAAATTAAAATAGAGGTTCATTGACAAACTTTCAATCAGTTTCAGGAGCTTTGTGTCAAGCTTTTCTAACAAGAATCCCGATTTCTGGGGAAAATTGTGTAGCAATATTAACCCCAGCATAAATTTATGAATGGGATAGTCGTGCAAGTTTTCTGTCGACCTCTTTAGTGAACACCACCCAAGAAGAAGTTGCCGCTCTACTGATAATTTTTACGTGTGAAAAAAAAAACCGACTAATGGATGGAAACCTAAACCCGTAGAACAAGTTTGTTAATACTTTTTTTAACTACCTTCGTAAATTGAAATGGGATAAGAATTTGATCATCTTCGCCGATTAGGTGTAACATCAGCAGTGTAACGGAACAATCCTATGTCTGGTACTGTATATTTTCACGGAACGGACAAGGACGAGTTCATGCAATATGGCAGTACCTAGGCTATGTCCCCTTGCATAAAAATTACGCACACTTTTCGTGCATACCAACTAGCCTTTTTGCAGAAAGCTGATGATTGACGTATAACATGAAAAGCCGAATATAATATTCTAATTAAGGCTGTCGATCTCCAGTGTCAGCGTGGACGGCTAAACTTAAAGCATCAAGCCGCTTACTGGACCTCGATTACGATTTGTAAGTACTTTTGGAGTAGAAACTTTTGTCTTCACTGGACTTGATTTTCTTGCCGAGGACGGAAGGAGAGATTGAAATTAAAACAAAATACAAAAAATAAAAACAAACAGACAATTCATTTGATCGATCTGACTGTATAGTTTTCAAGTTGGTAGAAAGAATGGTTTAAAATACCCACCATGTGCATGAAGAAGTCACGCGAGTACGTGACGTGTGGTCCAAGTCATTAGTATTAGGTATCTTATCAAGATTCCGTTTTACGTCAACGTTGAGATAAACAAAAAAGGATTTTCAAACTCACCACGAGGAAATGTTATACGCGTGAGATGTTTTCTACGGTTTTCTACGGTTTCCTGGCCTTTTACGATTTTTTTGCGGTTTCTTACGGTTTATCTACGGTTTTTTACGGTTTTTTGCGGTTTATTTACGGTTTATTTACGGTTTTTTTCTATTCCTAATAGAACCTGTTGTGCACCAATCACACTACACATAAGCAAATACTAACCAAAATGAGCCACTAATACTTTTGCCCCCACTGTCGGAAGGATAAAGTCGCCAATCCGTCAATGTAAATTGGATGAACAAAATCAGAGTACTTGGGATAGTTTAAAAAATCGAGGTCAAACACCAATTTTTATTGTTTACGATAAAGGACAATTTATCCAACCAACAAACTGATTTATTGTTAGAGTTAAAACCAAAAGCTTTTTTTTAATGGCTAGCGCGACCAATAAAAGAAGTTAAATTACCACTTTCAAGTTAACTTGTGAATTAGTACCCAGAATCGAACTTGAACCGACATGGGCTATGCTCGAATGATCTTACACTGTATACTACACGTAAATCCACGTGTTCACGTGTGGGAACAGTATGCCATGATTATAATTCACTTTAGCGGCCTCAACATTAAACCTCTGCAGGAAATGAAACCGAATGGCAATATGAGACATTCTGACTGACTGGTTCTGTCTGCCTCATCCAATCTGCGGAAGCGATTGCGGTAGGTAATTTCCATACACTTGGCAGAAGCCGTTTTTTGCTCACTTCTTTGAAGCATGGCCTTTGGTTGTCAGGAAAACTTGCCACATAATTTCTGCGATAAATTAAAAAAATCCTTAACGGTTTGCGTCTTTTTGGCAGCCGGCGTAATAATGTATATCAGTCTAGCAATTCTTCGATACGTAGATATAACGGGACCGGTGTGGGTCGCGAGCTTTTCGGATTCGGATATTCTCCGGCTGGGTCTCGCTGTTTTGTCTCATTTGACGTTTTTTCTGCTTAAAGTCATTGATTGTTCAATCAACTCGTTGCCGTCAATCATTACTTATCGTTCGACTTATCATTATTAATAGCGTCTCGTCTGACTTATCTTCAATGGCTTCGTACAATTCCTTTGATAATAGCATCACTCGACGTGTCTTCATTACAATTTCGTCCAACTTATGGTTTCATTGGGACGTTATCTTTGACCTGCCACTTTTTAGATCTTTCAATTTGCCGCCAGGATATGCACATCTTCTTCGGTTGTCCGTTAACGACTTCGTTCAACCTGTCATTGTAAGTGTTATTCAATTCTTCAACTGTGTTGCCGTCGATTGGACATTGTTTTATCAACTTTCTTTTATTTTCTCGTGATCAACCACTACCGTTGTAGTATTTTGACTTTGACTCTTTACAGATGACTTTACTTCAGACTAGGACTGGATTCACGGTTAACAGCTTATCTTGTCGAATGCTACTTTTTTACTCGAGTTCTTCTTGTTCACCTTTGCCGACTCTTATCCAGCTTTTACAGGCAACGCAGAGGACGCAGAACTATCACCCATTAAAAGTAGGAAATATCTTGATTGAATAGTTTGGTAATAAAAAGCCTGTTGATATGAACGTTCCCTTTGTAATCGTTCGTTCAATTTCGTTGTAGCTTTTCTTGAGCTTCTTTTATGGAAAGCTCTGATTCGTTCGTTTAATTCCTTGATCTGTCTTTCATGGGCTTGTCAAAAAATGAGCCGTCACAGTTCCTGACCCATAATTGGAAAACTTCGCCATAGATTTTGTTTTTTCGACTTCTTACTCTTCTTGCATAGCTTTATGCTCTAGAGCTTGACAAAGCATGGTGATGATGGGGGACCAAGTCATACTGGCAGCTCTCGAATGGTGTGAGACGGAGTTGGCGACCAAGTAAACATCTGATCCAAAACCCGCTCGTTTTGTTGCTTTTCCTGAAACATCAAATTGCTCTAGTAAATTAATTGTCGACATATTATGCGCATTGCATATAGTTCATATACTCACTTGAAATCCTAAGATCCAAACCTATTCCACAAATGACTCTCAAAAATAAAGTCGAATAATATAAATCCATATAATCTTACAGGTCCGCACAGCCCGACATTAGGCTAACCTGTCATCCGATGAGAAAGGATGCTGTTAAAGTAGCTCTCTTCGGTGAGTGTTGTCTCTAATTAATAGGCCAAAGGTTCTTAATGCGACAAATAAATTATGCCGAGTCCGTGTCACATCGTAACTTGAATATTATCGCATGGGAATGCCGGATTGTGATAATCTCGAGGTATGACGACTTTGCTAGCATTCTTTCCGATCTTTTTTCAAGAAAACATCGTTTGATTCTCTAAACTTGTTGACTGTCGTTTGGAGTATTGAAACAGAAATAGACAACGTGTCCATAAATGACATATACACTGTGCTGTAGAGAAACTATTTAAAACAACATGACAATGCATTGAATGATATTAACATGGCATTGGAGTCAATATCTTAAGGTTATCCGTACACTCATATTGTGCTCTATTGCGATTTAGGTGCGTGATGGAAGTATACTCTGTTGCAAATCTAGACGAAGGATCGATAATTGTGTTAGCAAATGCTTCAGATTTTACCCATCTTCCTTGATAATGCAACTTAACATACCTGGCCGGTCGAGAGGCGTTGGTCCTTTCATCAATTACCAGCATATAATCGAATAAATAATAGTTTATACAACGAATCGGGCAACCGTGCTCAAGTCCTTTCACCACTGATCTATTGTCTGAGAAGTTCTGTCTCGGTTGTAAGAGAATGGATGTAACCAAGTTCATTTGAGAGGGCAGCTCATCGTGTTGTTCATAAATCCCTGCCACTTTCATGTAAGAACTGACGATTTTTACGAGTTCTACAATCGATCCAATCCATTATGAATGATTTGTTCGACATGCTTTAGACTCCAACCTCTTTCTGATTATCTGCGTTTCTAGTTTTAGAGCGCAGAACACGTTCTAATGTCTATCTACATCACTTCAAATTTCTCCTTTTGTCAGTAGCCGTTGGTAGTGATTAAAGGCTAAATCCCATCTTCTACGAACATGCTTGTTAATGACGCGATTCAGCTTGCCGTTTACGAAATAATATCCAAGCCATAAGAGCTGTTCAGTAAACCGAATTCGCCTCGTAAGATATTCCAGTACGGGAATCCAAGGATGAGTATTCACTTGCGTTTGGTCTTGGAATGGCCCGCCCATACGCGTGAGTCATTAGTCCTTTTTTTTAGATACAATATACAGGCTCTGGCATAAAAATTAATGATTAGGAGGGTAGTAAAGGTTCGTCGTTCCTATGATAGAGCAATTCGCATCATCTGGCTTGCACGCGCAACAAGCCCATTCCCACGCCACGGCATCATCGGGGTCTCCGTATCACCACCACCAATACTTCAACATGACCAAGAGCAAGCCTAAGCATCCACGTCCAATCAAGAGAAAAGAACAGAGTTATTATGATTAATAGATAATTAATGAATAAATATGTTGGCCAATCCTCGTGGATCATGGGAATTTACATACCATTATTCAAATTTTCGGATACTCTTACTTGGTGCTCGCAATAAAACGATCACCGTTGTTGACGTATCAGTTTCGGTATGTCTGACAGCTGATTGTCCAAGGACCGGCATGTCCCTTAAGCCAAGACTGTAATACGTGAAGATAATACATTGTCCATGGAGACCTCCTACGCATACAGGTAGTTATTAACCTCTAACAACATGTCCACCGAGTATCAAGACGCATGTTGTTTGTGTAAAGATTCATTGAGAGATTCTATGGCCTGCAATTTTCAGAATGTAGTTGGAATAAATAATGATTAATAATTGCTTGCGTTGAACTATCACAGCAATACTTGGAACACCTGATAGAAAATACAACATGCCTGGACCATCGCCGTCAAATCGCGTCTGTCGTCACGAATAGCTATACCAACATCCACCTGCAGCTTCCCATTATAATAGACAGTTCGTTCTGTGATAGATGCGAGTATCACACACACGATCAGCCAGATAACCGAATCTTCCAACTTTTCCCGGCAATCGCCTATATTGCTCTCAAACATTGATGACTGACAAAGAGGATGGATTTTGCCGAGTTTGTGTTTGTGCGGTGCGGAGACTGGTTGTGCGCCAATTTACAAGTTGACGTAACAAATACAAATCTTGGCCGACGTGATCGCTGAAGGACTACAACTGCGTGCCGAAAGTTTGTGGCGTTGGCATGCCGGATATAGAGAAAGAGCTTTGGTATGATCGGACCAATCTCGGGATTGGGTATTATTGTTGTATTAGTGCGGACTGCATGCCAATCCAATGAGCATATCGACGATAAAATCAACGATCGTGTCCCAAAGTTCAATACACACACATTAATACTAATTCGGTTAAAATTTGCTATTTATATATTAATATGCCATTGATTTCTTTGTGAACCATGAGATAACGAGCACACTTTTCAAAAAAGGAAATTGTTATTGGCGAATACGTATATATTCACGTCCCCAGCAAAACTTTTACAGCGGCCTTCCCGACCCACCCCTCTCCCCGCTTCCTTAACAACCGACCTAATTACTCTTCCTCAAACAATCGACCTAATAACCCTAACGACCGTAACGAACATGATAGCGGTCGCTATTCAACTCTCCGTCTGATCTTTACAATACACCTCTCTCATAGGTAAGTTTTACGTTAAATAATACATGTTAATTTGTTGGGCTGCTTTAAGTAACAATGATACGAACGCTAATATCAAAATATTTAACTTACAGACCCCCAACAACAAATTTGGGACCGGAAACGAAGACTTCATGCAAGGGATTTTGGATACACCCACTTCATAGCCGCTCGAATACTCAAAAACGCGTGCAAGTCAAAATTTCCTTTGGAAATCGGAGCGTTCCCACCTATGTTACAGAGCGTGAAACAGACTGTGACGTAAGATTTAGGCTTTACCGGAGAGAGCAGATTCCAAGACGACGAGAATGAGTTCAACACACGGGGAAATCAATCTTGTGTAATATTACCCTGCGAACCAAGCATCCGCCAAAGTCATCCTTCCTGAAGAGTATGCATTTTAAATACTTCACCAAGACGTAATGAGAGCAATAGTTCACAAAAGCAGTAGTTCGCAATGGTTCACAAGAGCAATGGTTCGCAATGGTTCACAAGAGCAATAGTTCGCAATGGTTCACAAGCAATAGTTCGCAATAGTTCACAATGTTCACAATAGTTCGCAATAGTTCACAATAGTTCACAATAGTTCGCATAGTTCACAATAGTTCACAAGTGCAATAGTTCACAACAGAAAGTGAACGCCAGCATCCCAGACGAAAAACCAGCTAATGATGGAGAATCTAATCTCAAATAAAAAATAATTGAATAATACGATCACGTTGATAACGAATGTATACCAGTTGCTTTCCCAATCCAACCACACCGGCCACGTTGCCTATTTCATTCTCTCGCATCCATCCAATCCCGTCGAAGATAGCTCTAGTAACCCTAGTGGATCCTGGTCCAGACTTATTCTCTTTACAGAAGATGATAAAAGTAGCGGTTGATTTTTCGTGATGTAAATGGATACTTATTGACTTGCGTTGGACCCAAGTCTACTCCATTCACATCCAGTCCTTTCTACTCTTCTTATTATAGATACTTACTAGGATGACCCATCAATCGTATGTCCGTTGACATTACAATTTTCCTATTTTGTAAGCCTTCATCTTATCGCGCGTTCCCAAGGAATCAGCCTGACATAGTTAGTAAAGAGAACGTACATTGTTTATGAGCCCAGATTCAAAATCTATTTCCCATCCTCTCTGCATTGGAACGAGAAAGGCGATCTATGTATGTCAGCTTATACGTCGCCATAATTTCCGATCCGTGTCACCTCAAGTTTTCGGCGCTGTTCGACGGGCTCCTGCGCACTCTTTAAAGGGTGATGACAGCTTCTAATAGCCGTTTTTGAGGACGAGGAAAACAGCTATTTAGCTGCTGGTTTGAAGACAGGTGAATGCACAAAGCCTTGGTATGTACAAATTACACGGCAGATACAGTATTATGTCTCTGTTTATTTTCTCTCTGACGCCACCACCAACACCCTATCGTTCCTTTCAACAAGCTATCACAAACTTAGCGTAAAAATCATTAACTAACCCTCCTTTTACATCTGATGACATAGTGTCCACCTCTACCATGCCAGAACACAGCTCGGATTACGAGCGTCCAACGCTCTGATTGCTTATGATTAGCTGAATGGTTGAATGACAGAAGAGGCCCTATGTGATTGAAAAAGTAGTAGAAGAGGGGCCAGATAGTTGATAGAAGAGATTTGCGTACAAATATAAAAAGGAAAATGTCTTGTTTATTCATTACCATTATTCAGACAAAATAATTATGATGCTGTTGCGAAACTCTTTATCCATCCTCTGCATGTCTGATTCCGGATTGTCGAGACGTTTATGGAAAAGGAGCAGCTGTGTTTACGATAGGAATTCCTTCATCTATGTAATAGGCCTACCGAACAGAAAAAGCGCATCCGTGTTAAGTGTCGGAAAAGAAGTATGTCTATAATGAGAATTCTTCATCCACGAACAGGACTATACACATTTGGTAACATTCTATCATCTGTGATCAGATAATTTGGTTGGCCCATTGCGTTTATTGTGGAGTCGCGTTTAGAGAACTATTGCTTCTCGTATTACTTCATTGTCCTTTAATAGTTAGTCCCCTTATTGTTAGCATGTGTAACAATATACAACACGCTATCTGTCTCCTACGCAATATAACAACACGGACAAACCATGTCTCCCACCTAAAGACATTTTCCTACACAAATGCATTATTATTATGCGTCTTTTCTTTATAATAAATTATTACCGTCCTCTCTTTGACCACCTATCTGTAAACTTGCCCGAGGGCCCAACGTACGGCAATATCCCACTCAACAGGACATTTAAAACTGAGTGGTGAAGAAACCTGTTTTCTCGTGGTCGAGGAAAAAAAGAAATGCGGCGGAGCTTTCAACGTGTCGGCGTAAAAGTGGATGCAGCATTTAACCTGTTGCTGGGTGGTACTCACTTCCAACATGGTCGCCCGGCAACGGTTCTGATAAAGTATCCCCGGCCTGCGGCTGTACTGTGGTTCAGTGAGGGGAATTCTAATGTTGAAGAAATGGGCAAAGCCTTTTATCGCGGTTCACGACAAAGAAGAAAATGAAGAAGCCTTAGGGAAGAAGACGGAGATGGGCGAACAGACTCTCCGGTTTGATAGAGGCGGCTCAATAGTTCAAGCCTGCCAAGAAAAATATATTTTCACAAACGAGCAGTGAGAAGTTTCCCGGGGGCGGTGGTTGATTGCCTTTAAAAATGCTAATAGATTCATAAAGACAGTTGAGTAACGCAACTCTATTGACTGCAGCAAGGTTCAGCTAATTTGTCCAAGAGGTCGGCAGTAAGTGAATTCCAATTTGCTGCGAGAAAGCTCTTTCTCGATATGCTGCATCGCCATCACCATCGCCATCACATCAGAAAACGCATCACCATCACCAACTGCGTCGCTCGCACGAACCACTCACTCGCAGCACGACAAGTGCAAATGCACCCATGGCTTGTTGTTCCTACTAATCGAAGAAAGAGATAGCGATAGCCATCTATGGTATCGCCAGAAGCAAGACGCATTACCAACTGCCACAAAACGCCAATTTAAGTGACTTTTGCTATTTTAGTTTGGAATTTCAGTTAGCTTATGGATATTGGCGATGATGCAGCTACGGGATAACGGTGTTCATCTTGTTTCTTTTCATTATTTTCTTACAAACACTTCAACTACTAAAGCTACTACTGAAGCTATTACTAAAACGCAAGCGAGAGGGCTTTCAGTACTGTTCCAGTAGATCCTTCTTCTATTTCTTATTCATTGTATATCTCTTTCCACATACCAAAAGTATAAATACGGTACGAGATTTCACTAGTAAAACATATAATATCGAAATTTTCAAATCGCTAACTTTCCACATCTTCTCGAACAAGTACCAATAAATTTTAAAGCTAAATAAACTGTAGTTTTAATTGAGAGATACTAGCAATTTTAAGATACACTCACCCGAAATAAGTAACGGACCCCCTTTAATTTTAGTTTACAGAATACACTACATAATAATTATTCCAAACTTTCTATATGTTGTAGCCTAGGTTTTTGTAGATACGTAGACTAAATTACGCGTCGTCGCGTCTGTTAATCGTCGATTGTTTACAAAATAAAAACCCAAGTTGACCAATATATAAACACACGTCAGGTTCGTTAAATCGTAAAAATTCTGACTTGACTGAAAGTGAACGTTACCAAATTATTGGCTTTCATAAAGCGTTTTTATTGCTACAAAACATAATGAAAAAGGTTATTTGTTTCAACAAGACAATGCACCAATCCATACAGCCAAAGACGTTAAAGAATGGATTGTGGCAAAGAAGATTAAAACTTTGCCCGATTGGCCAAGTCAATCACCCGACTTGAATCCAATCGAACATTTGTGGTCAGAGTTGGAACGTCGGCTTCGAAAGCGTTCAAAAAAGCCCCCAAACTATTACAGACTTAGAAAGTGCTTTACTGGAGGAGTGGGCCAAAATTCCGGAATCCGTATATATGGATTTAATTAAAAGCATGCCAAGAAGGATTGAAGCATGTATCGCCAATAACGGCTGGCCAACCAAATATTAAACATGTAATAAATTCCCAGAAAGTTACTCAACAACATATGAATAAATTATTGTGTAGTGTATTCTGCAAACTAAAATTAAAGGGAGTCCGTTACTTATTTCGGGCAAGTGTATTACCAATTGCTGTCTATACTCTCAACAAAAAGTATTAATATTAATACGATTTATGTCGATCATTTAAATTTAGCATGTAAAACTTTCATCTCCTTCTCACATGCAACAGTAATATTCTTAAATTGCTAATATCTCTCACTTAAAACTACAGTTATCTGGTTCGAGAAGATGTGGAAAGTTAGCGATTTGAAAATTTCGATATTTTATATGTTTCACTAGTGAAATCTCGTACCGTTATACTTTTGGCAGGGGGGTGTATTGTCAATAGGAGATATATTTATTACGGGCTTGTATTAGAATTTAATAAACTATTCTAATGCAAATGTCATATTTAACACGGTCGCGAAAATAACGTTTCTTGGCGATTGGTTTTTTGCGATAATAGTATTATTGTCTCTACTTATTTTTATAATGCAAGAAAATGTCACTTCTGAATCCATCGATATTTTTTTATTAATTAGGCCGCTTCACAAGAGCAATGCTATTTGCAAACTTTTTTTGTGAGAAAAGTATATAAGCGAATACATTGTTCTGCTCTTTTGCATTCTGGATACCAATAGTAAAATATTTATTCAAGCTTTTGCAATTACTGTATTTCGTATACAGCAAGAGTAAACTCGACATCCTTGTCTTAATTAATTGCCTGCAACTATCCAAATGGGTTTCGACTTTTTGTTAGTATGAAAACTTGTTATGGTGACCCCAAGCATCGCTATAGCCATTTTTTCCCGCATTTTGTGATATTCAGCGTACCATCATCGCATTATAATTAACACAAATCGGAAAGTTAAACAAAAGTGAAAGTTATATCGGTATCAAAGTTTGTGCTCCGTAATACTTAATACTGTGTAATGTGAACAATGTCACAATTCCATTGTCGAAATTTTTATTTAAGACATTGATTTCACATGAGAAGCGAACAAGCCCAAAACAATTTTTTTCAATTATCGTCTTTTAAAACTCATTCGCAAAGCAACTTCTTTGAGGGTGTATCTCCCAGTACTAATTCAGCAGGCTTAGAAAAGAAGAAAGTGGAGCGTACATCAATAAGTGATAAAGCAAACACGCTTAACGGCGTTCTTCACTCCTTGAGACACCAAACATTAACAGGTCGTCTGCCATCTCCCTCGCAAAAACAGAGGAAGACGATGAGCTAAAACTCCGCGAATCGCTTCGGCCGAGCCATTCTCGATCACTATAAGCTGAGCGATGTTGACATTCGAAAGGCGCTGCAGCAAATCACATCCACAGGCGTTGAATTTAGTATGGAAGATGTAATAGACATAGGGGGTGGCATTAAAGATACTGTCCAAACATTTTGGGACAAGGCGAGAGAATGGAGTTGTCGTAAGTTGGGGAGAGTATTTGAAAGTCGGACAGTAAGTAGGCGGCCAGCAAGCGCATCATACCTGGGAAGGTTTGGGAAGATGTTAGGCTGGACAATAACTTTCATGACCTTCCCGGGCCGATGTGGCTTGCTCCGTATGTATTAGACTATGTGTTTGGTGCGGAAACTGACGAGGAAGATGCTGTCAGCGATTTTCCTCCAAAGTTACAGGAGATACTGGAGTGGTTGAAGGGGAGGGATGATGTATTGTTAAAAAAGACTGACATACCAGAGGATCTGTTGGCATACGGAGTAGAGATAGATTTGGGTGGGAATCAGCTGGGGGAGTTCGTGGGCAGTGAACTTAGAGACTTTATTATTAAGTATGAACTATATACTTGCCGATCGGGCAATTTAGATAAGCTATGTCAGGGTATGGACGTCATACTGTCATCGCTACAGGAGGTTTGTATGTCACACTTGTTGAAGCCATTTGAAAGAGAATGAGGAAAGCCACCGAAACTCCTCCCAGTTCACATCCACTTTGAGCCAACAATTTAACGGGGATATCTCATCCCCGGCCATCACCACTGAACATCCTCCCACTCCATTCCACTTTGATACATTTGTTGTGTTCTTGAAAGTTAATTTTATAATTGAGAAGCGTTTAGACTATTTGCTTTGCAAATAAGGACAACAATGTTCACTAGATAGAGTTAAAATGAGCTTTATATTTAACATGTATATATAATGTCTTAAAAGAATTATTTACATTAACTTTTATAATTGAGAAGCGTTTAGACTATTTGCTTTGCTTTATTGCTTCTTTTTGCAAACAATGTTCACTAGATAGAGTTAAAATGAGTTTTATATTTAACATGTATATATAATGTCTTAAAAGAATTATTTACATTAATTTTATAATTGGTCTCTGCTTTCATTTGTTCTTTTTTGCAATAAGACTAATAATAACTCAGTGTATGTATTTGTTAAAATTGTGGTAACAAAGACTGTATACTCTTCTTTCCGATCGATGCTTGTCCACTTGTCCCAAACAAAATATTCTGCCAGATTCGTACTACAAGCCTGAACAATCCCTGACGAATAAGCAGTATCAACAGATGAGATGGAAACGCTTTGAACCGATATACGTCAATTGCATCTGCTCTGGTTCATTCGCGGTCTCGTTCTTGCGCACAATCTTCTGAGAACAGAGTAGCTGCCGTAAATTTGGTTTTGTTTATTCGTGCAATTTTAGAATAGTCTTTAATTCACCATCCGCGAATGCAGAAATTGTTTCGTGTTTAAGTATTAAAGCTTTATATTGGTTCTTCCAATTCTTCAGCGGGACAACTGTAGAGAGCGCTTTAGGTCACCAGACGCGTTGAGAATTATTCCCAAAGTAAAGAACCACATCGGTTAAAACAAAAAGATTGGAGAAAACGCGTTAGAGGGTCAAGGAAATTCTGCAGACAAACCTCTTGATTGATTTCGACACCTATAAAGATTGTGTGAATAAGAGCAGATTTCTCGTGCAGAAAATTTGCACGTGGATTTGTATAACAGTAGAAAGTTAATTTTAACTTGGCGTAAATATTAATCATAAAAATGATAATAACAATATCGGGAACGCGGAAGCTTCCTTCTCATTAGTTAAATATATATCATTACATCATTTGACGTCACAGTGCCGTCAACAATGTGTTGTATTTTCGCGAGAGATTTTATTCAGCCGCGATGAGTTCAAATATTCCAGTGATAATTTTTTCTTTATTGGTAACCTCTGCAACTACCATATTTTTATCAGCATGACATTTTTTTAACTAATCCTCTTTTCTTCTGCCTGCTGTATCAGTAATCTACAAGTCTTTTTTATTATTGTAAATCTCAAAATGCCACATAATGGTTTTATGCATGTCATCTTTGATGACGTTTGACCTATCGCTTTTAATGCCTGGTTCGATTTGCCGTCAGGACATGTACATCTTCTTATGCTTGTCCTTTAACAACTTCCTTTAACTTGTCGTTGTGAATATCATTCAATTCTTCAACTGCTTTGCTGTCGAGTTGAACATTGTTTTGCTGATAGTTATCAACTTCTATTTTTCTCGTGATTAACCATTACCATTGTTGCATACTTGCAAGCTGTTCTAATCGCATAGCTTTGTGCATCTGGAACTTGGAGATGATGGTGAAAGTGGAAGCGATCGACACAATTTAATCCAACACCGATCTCATGATATAAACAGATAGAAAGGTTGCGAATACCCACTGTAAGGCCTTTATTGGCCGTCGTCTGATACAGCTCGAAGGCTTTCCGATCGTTTTTTTAATAAAAACAAGCCAGAGTATATTGGTGCCAGGAGATGGCCTTGTGCTGCAGCTTTTTGATAATAATTTGCTGCCGTACGGTAGTTTTGTTCGACAATTTCACGTGCTGTTTTACTCTCTTTTCAAAGTTCTTGCTCTCACGGTACTTGTTCTCTCACAAATATTTAGCCTTAGATGGAGTTTATCACCCATTTGGCCCAACCGTTTGACAAATTTACGCGTATAATCTGTTTCACAAGGTGAGGAAAGATGTAAGAAAAAAGGGCATCTGGGGTAAAACAAAAAAAAAACAGTATGAGAAAAGACGTAATGACAATAATCAAGAAAGCGTAGATTCAAAATATTATTTTCATGAGCTTGTAACAAACCTGCAATGATGCTCTTTGAGTTATAAAGCCAAATCTTTTGAAGCAGTTTCGGCACTCGACTATTCATCTCCCACTTTCTGGAATAAATTCAGACCAAGCAGTCACTGTACTCAATGTCGTCTGAGACTTTGTCGGAAAGCTTAGCCGAAGTAAGGGCGATGAATTCTCGACATCGCCATTCCAAAGATTCGTTGACGGTGCATTCTCGATAGTCTAGGGACTACTGAGACTGGTGGATGGTAAAGTCGGATGGAGTGTTGTCTGGTAGTTTAATTATAGAAGAGCGGACTTGATGGCAGCAGGGTGCTTGTATTCTTGGGCCGAGTGGGGAGATTGGTTCAGTTGCGCTAATGTTGGGATTGCCATAGCCCTTACCTAAAAAAAGGAAGTCATTCGGATGGGTAACTTATTATCTTACAACAGAAACATGTCCGTAACATGACTCTCCAACTAATTACCATTTATGAACCCGTGTTAACTAGTATTATTTCCTGCTTAAATAACGCCATTGTCAAGAGTTTTGAGATGTTCGGCTTGTCAAAGACATTAGGCCATTAAAGCGGTGGCTTTATAGTTGCTATGTTATAGAACGAAACAAGATTGATGTGATGTTAGAATCTGTTAGGATCCGTGGCCCTATATTGAAACCTCTGCTCCTTCATATCACCGTCAACCATCGCCCGCCACATATCGACCAGTTCTATTCATTTCTTTCTTTCGTTCACCCTCTATATTCCTATAAAATCTATTATCTATAAAGTAAATGTCGTAATTGGGGAAAGTGCCTTTATTATTATTGTATACGTACTGGCGTATTGACATGCCTTGAAACGGTCTGTTCGTAAGCCAGCGAATGCAGTTTTTTAGTGTGCGATTCTCTCAGAACCGAATACGGCACGAATGCCGACAACCAAAAGGGTGCAATGCACCCTTTCAATGAAGTAGGTAATAGTTAAACTAAGCACAGCCTTTCATATTCAATGCATAAAAATACGATCAACAATCATGTGATATTTATGCTCAAAGATAGTAATCAGCGAAAGTTGCTACTTTTAGGATGAGGGTATGTTTATTATGTTTGACACGTGTTTACATGGTTATGTTAACAGTAAAATTGACCATACTGTTTCTTTAATGCCTCCAAATTACAGTGTTAAAGACAATTCCTGAGATTTTAACCCTGGTTATTGTAGCTGGCTTCACTGTTTAACAATTGCAGAAGGAAAAACCCCGTATTTGACAAATCACACCCACCATAGGAATTTTCTACTCGTTGTCATAACCTCTTAAATCGCTTACCGTTTTGCCAAAATTGTTATGACTACATTTACATACATACATCAATTAAAAATTTAGGTCAAGATACATAATAGACAATCAAAGTATTTACATTGAACAATAAGAACCGATCTGTTTTCATTCTCCTGTCTTCATATTGCAATTGATCTAATTCAGGTCAATTTTCATAAAGATGGCAAATTGCGCATCCGCAAATCCTAGCTCTGCTGCTAATTCATACAACTCCATTGCCGTCTGTTCATCTCTCTCCACTCCGATTCCATTTTCGTAGCATTGACCAAGATCGTATTGTGCTTGTGCGTGTCCTCGGAGTGCCGCCATGTGATATAACTGGAGGGCAGTTTGCATGTCTTGTTCTACTTCAACCCCGTTACGATAGCATATAGCGAGAATATATAGAGCCCCCACAATCCCACTTTTAGCGGCTGCATGATACAATTTTACGGCCAGTCGCGTGTCTTGGCTTACGCCAATGCCTTCACTGTAACATAATCCAAGAGAAAATACTGCAGGTGCATATCCTTGCTTTGCGGCTTTTTTAATTAGCTTGGTTGCCTTTCGCTCGTTTTTGCCAGGGGTGCCGACTAAATAACCCATACCAACGTGATGTTGTGCTTCCGCAAGCCCTTGTCGAGCAGCCGCTCGCAATTGTTGCGCTGCTTTCCGTTCGTCTTTTGCTACACCGTCTCCGGACAGATATCGTAAGCCGATCGAAAATTGTGCGACTGCACATCCTTGGTCAGCTGCTATGCGATATAACTCAAACGCCTTTTCTTTATCTACTGGAACTCCGATTCCTTTGTCATAACATCTTGCGAGATCCAGCTGCGCTTGGATGACGCCCTCGCCAGCTGATGTTTGGTATAATTCAACGGCCTTGCCGTAGTCGGCGTCCACGCCGCATCCCCTTTCGTAAAACGTTCCTAGTAGATGACATGTCTCGGCATTTTTACTTCTCCTCGCTGCGACTTGAAGTAATAAAAACGCTGTCTGTTCGTTTTTTTGAATGCCTTCTCCGTTCGAATAACACAAGGCCAAATTGTGTATTGCTATGACATGACCTAGTCGGGCGGCCTGCTGATAGAAGCGAACGGCTTCTTTCGCGTCCCTTCTGACGCCATTCCCGGTCTTGTAACAATCTCCTAAGCGACATAGCGCCTCGGCGTCTGCTGGTTCGGCAGCCCTTCGATACATTTCTAATTCGCGCTTTGAGGTAACCATCATGAGGATAAGTCGTGTGGTGAATTGTAGATATGTGTTTATACGTATAGTCTGGGATGTCGCCCCCTCGGGGGGAAACTTGTGTATTTATGTGTATCTGGATATAAAAAGTACAATAGAAATAGAACATTCAATACAAAACAAATTATTATTATTGATGTTGAAAACTGGAAATTAAATGCATCCATAACTCTGCGCCATTTCCGTTTCCATTCAATTAAAATATATCACTTTTGGCGAAACAAAGGCAATATAGATTTACTTTACTTTACCATTTAGCCCAATAATAAAGAAAATACATATATTTGAACGTGTCATTTTCGATTCTACCCGATGCCGCACTGGTTATCGGCATCAACGTGTAGTGAGAGAAGGGAATGTTTGTCCAACAATCATGTGAATTTGTATATTCAATTTCCAATCAAAACGCTTAGATTTTATGCGCCTTTTTTAGTTTTGGGGTTCCCAGCGATTTGGAGGTAGGCGAAACAAGTGAGTATTGTTTATGCATAGGATTATGATGCAATCAGTTGAAGAACATAAATATTACTCCTGCACTGCCGAACTAATTTTGGATCTAATGACCCTTACGTTGAGACGGCATCTTACATTCATAGGTGACACAGTCTCCCAAGAAAGATACTATGTCAAAGCGATACATCAAACCAACATAATTGGTACTTTATTTTCCATGCAGTACAAAAAAAGAAAGAAGTTTATCTCCGGTTTATCTCCGTGTTAAATTGACATGATCTCATTCTCATCGTAATGCAGAGTAGACGTTTTATATGTGTATAACTGTTGTTTGTGCAAAATAGGAACGTACCCTGTGTTCTCATCACGGCATCTTCATGCAAATGACCACAAGTATTATATACAATCGGTGGGTTTAGATATGACAATTATTTAAATGTCCCTACTGGCTTTATTATGCAGACGACGTGGCAGGGAAGATAGGTAGAGCCACATCTGCAACGGAATCCACGCTGTGCTGACATTTGTTCACTGAATATGAAGACGATATAATACCTGCAAAGAAACGTGCAACCGTGCTGTTTGTCCAACCCAAAACTATACAATATCTGATTCGATATTTACAATGTCTGAGAAGTAGTGAGCATTTAGAAATTTCGTACAAGCACGGGCTGTCATTCGATCAAAAATTGCCTCAACCGTCAGATGGGGGGTAGTTGGCGAAATAAGCTTCATATAACACGTATACGCTTCTCATATTACAGTCAAAACTCGGATAACCGATAATTCGCAAAATCGATACTTTTTTTTTTCAATTCTCGAAACACTTGTAATAAAATCTTACTCGTAAAACCGATAACGCAGATCTCGCAAAACCGATAAATTCGATAAACTGATATTATAAGGTTGTACAATGCATTTATCGTAATTGGCCAAATTCGAAAACCGATATCATGTTACTGCTCTGCATTATACACGCGGGAGTTGACAACAATTGTTCAAATACAATTTATTGCTCGATATGACATATCCATACAGGCTTATTTAACATATAACATATCCATACAAACTTATACAAACTTATTCAACATATAACATATCCATACAAACTTATACAAACTTATATAACATATGACATACCCATACAAACTTATACAAACTTATTCACATATAACATACCCATACAAACTTATTCACATATTAAATCTTGTTACGTATCATATATTCAACTTAGCTTAAAAAAAGGTTCTTAATAACGAATTACTAACGTCTTTATACCATGATAATAATAAGAATCCAACGTCTGCATGCCCCGGTTGGGTTTTTTTATACGCCAGCACCGGAAGCTGGTCGTCTTCATAATGTCCCCCAAACAGACATAATACCTCGTGTATGCCCCCTCGGGCTGCTTTCTGATAATATTCATTGGCCTTTTTTGCATCCTTTTCTACGCCAATGCCTCGTTCGTAGCACAAGCCGAGAGCTAATTGTGCCATCGAGAATTCCTGGTCGGCGGCTTTCGTGTAGAATTCAATCGCCTTGCTACAGTTTTTTTCAATTCCTACGCCACACTGATAACACCACCCCACCTTGTACAGAGATATATTCAAACCAATGCCCGCAGCTCTATTATAATAGCTGAATGCCTTTGTATCGTTTTTCTCAACTCCCATGGCAAACAAGAACGTATCGCCTAAGCGATGTAGGGCCAGGGCATATCCGTTATCGGCTGCCATTTGCAACAGTTGGAGCGCTTTATCGTAATTTTTTGCAGCTTGGAGCCGTAGGCCGAGGTTAAATGTGTCAATCGTTGCTTGAGTCATTTTCGCAGAGTTTTTGGTAGTGAGTAGAATTGCTGATTCTAATTGCGTATTTGTGGGATTGGCTGTTGAAGATTTTTGTTTGTGGCGGTTTGCGTATTTGTGAGATTTGGCGTTTGAGAAGGGTCGCATATATATAAGTGTTTTTATCGTATGTCATGTATAAGCTGCAGTAGTCTTCCGGAAGTAGTCGAATAATTTCCGTGAGTTTCATTATGGTCAATAGAAGTAAAAAGTTTTTTTATACAATGGCTATTGATTTAATTCCAAAAGAAGTATTAAAGCAAGGTTATCTTAACATACCAGCCAATAAACATTGAACACATACAATGAACGTCATTCCATGCAGAGAACTACGCTATGCTTAATTTGTCGGTTGATTGTTTGGCATCACACAATAGGACGATTGATTGCAGAGACAATAGGACGCTAAGGTTTTGGGGCTATCAACAAATGATCAGCTGCCATGTTTCCGCAGTTCGATTGCTGTATTTGGATACGCCTATGATCCCTGCATCTGCATTGTCTGCAGAAATGGTTGTGATTTCAAAGGGAAAAGAAGCATTATATTTCGACACGTCACAATTTAAACCCTGTTTACTGTGGCTGGGTTAGCATTTGCATGTGTCATTAACAATAGGACATGCACTGAGGTCTTTACATTTTGTTCTGGGTACCCAATACTCATGTTCAATGACGCGATAATTATAATACGTAACAAAGATCTATAATAAACACCTATTTGAAGAGAATGAGTGCTGGTCATAAATGAAAAGAGAACAGACAAGGTGAGCCGCGGTAGATGGTCTTATTGATATCCATTCGGACATTGCATTTCGTTTTGGTAAAATTAATATCAACGTATGTTCTTATTTTAAGAAAGCTCGGAGTATCTGTTATACCAGAAATGGACAATGGCGTACTCTAGTAATGAATAAGGGTCTAAAATAGAAACCCGTTATCTTGAGAATCAGGAACTAATTAACAATAGTATGTATAAAAAAATATATAGTTACTGTAATTATTTATTCATTGTTGATTAATTTTTTACATGTCATATAAAATTTATGTACATTATATTTCAGTATTTTATTTGCAATAATATTATCTCAAAATGGTTTATGCGGAAACAGGCTCCGAATGATGTGCGATCAACGAATTATCCCCCCCCCCTTCGCGATTGAAGCACAATATATGACCAACATACAAACTATGTAAATATTAAGTTGCTTAAAGGTTTAAAAATTAACCTACATACAATTGTCCATTATTTGAAAACGTAAACAACTACTCACTGTAGGAATAATAGAGTCGATATTGATTTATCGTGACAATTAACAGCGCTTCTAGTTAATCAGATAATCAGGAAATATTCTTCAAGTGTTTAAAGAGTAATCATGACTCGTCGTCAGAAACAATTAAAAACGTGTCTGCTTTTCCTTTAATTCATTCTGAAATGACTAAATAGTAAAGAACTACCCCTCCATTAATAAATTACTTTTAACTTACTGAGCTCTTGCAAATTTATGCGCTGCTTGTGAATGTTATTCTGTTCATGCGTCGTTTCAAAGCATATCGATAATAAATATTAGTGGTTGTCTTACGTTTTCGTCACAGTTATTATGTAGATTAATTAGGCCGTGTGACTAGGATTCAATAGATTTGATTTTGATAACAACAGTATTTATTGTATTTTTCATTATGTCAATCGTAACGTAAAAAACCAGGTTTGAAACAATACTCTATTGGTATGTCCGTCTCTTGTTCCATGTCAATCCTTGCATATTCGACGGTTTATTTAATGTTATGCAGTGTATATGAAACGACAATCTATTGTTCGATGTTTGTGGGAAGCGCAATTTATACGCTTGCACAAAATATTCCTAGTAACAATGTCTGAACTATGCCGGAAGTAGATTACGCGGTAAGCTCATGTAATAGCTGACAGATACGCTCTACCACAAAAATGTTTCTCTATCAAAGGTTCAAGTGAAAAATATATAGGGCAGGAATACCGCGAATGCGTTGATTCTAGCACATAAACTGTTTATAAAGTATAGAAATATTGGCCAAACAATCCCTCTATTCGACTGAGCTTTTCTTCTGATAATGACCATTCTTTTGTCGTTTCATGATCCATAGAGCATTACTTTATCCTTCATTCGCTCATACTTGATATCTTGCAAGTGCAGCGCAGCGGCGTCATACTGACCGAGCTATCCACATCAAAACATTCTACAAAGTCTTATTATTATCCCTCCTCAGATCTCTTGATAATCCACCACGACCCTGCCTCAAATCTAAAATGGAAAGTTCTCATTTCAATACAGGGGTTGTATTTCATACACTTTCAAGAAACTTTTAATCTTATCGTTTGACTGAATGTATCGTCACTCTTTAACTTTGTCTCAGCAAAGCCATAAAACCGCTCTGCGCATCAAGCAACTTGTGCTCCCGATCATTTGACGGTCACCGATTCGGAGAGCACACGTAAAAAAATAGGTGAAGGCTGCTCTGCCCAGACTTGGCTAGTTGATCATTTTCATAAATAAACTCGTACGGCCACTAGCATTGCGCGAGCCCACCGAACAACTAGTTTTTATCACAAACATGTCTCTATTCGCTTGGTATGATCTTCATTTTGAATATCCTCTTCCTCCTCTTCGAGTTCGCCGCTAAGAACATCGTCCAAACATGTCTCGGTTACCTTATCACTTCCGCAAAATTCGGGCAATCATCGGCGAGATCTATCTTCGTCCGTCACAGCTTCCACAAAACTTTCTCGACAACGCCTTATGTCCGATCCATTACATCATCATCATCATCATCCAGCTCTTCCGGCTGTGCTATGAAAATAGTTTCCCCATCCTCAAATGAACACGTGTGCTTTGCTCATACTCTCATTGCTACACGAGGTAGGTAATCGTATGTCGACAAGAGGGTTGTATGGCGAAATGATGAGACATGATATTGGTATTTTTCTTTTTGCTTGAACGTATTGAAAGAAAGGGACGGACTTGTATAATAATTAAATCGATAATACTATTGATTGTTCTCTTGTGTTATATGTGGCTTGTCGTGAGTGCTCGCTTGTGGTTCGGTTTCCGAAAAATCAAAAAGAAGCTTCACAGCAGGCCCCCCACCAAAATTATTACTGTCTGCATCTCCTCCACCATCCATGCGGCAGTCACTCTCCACTTCGCTTATGTCTCTGAACATATTTCTCAGTACGGGGGATAGATGATGGGAATATAATGACGATATGAGACTTCCGTTATCGATATACAGGGGGATAGATGATGGGAATATAATGACGATGATGAGACTTCCGTTATCGATATACCCTAAGTGCAACCCTCCTAAGTGCAATTACTAAGTTTGACCTCTCCAAGTGCAAAGTCTGGTTCAGTCCCAAGTTTATAAGCTATATAAGCATTTCACCCTTCATAAGCAAGTTTCATCAGTTTTTTCCTATGTCTCCCGTCAATTTCGCCGGTAATGGAAGGTTGGCGAGTTGCACTTGGAGAGGTCTGACTGTACTCGCTATATAAACTCAAACTCCGGCAGTATCTTCGATAATTGAATTTATTGATTCGCGCTATAGTTTACTCTGTGATGTGACTCGAGGTATTGTCTTTGGAACAGCAGGTAACGTTTTATCCACTCGAAGGTTGTTTGTGACGGGCGGAATAGTTATTCGCTGTTTGGTATCGTTGACGTTGCAGCCGTCATCGCATTCCCCTTCGCTAACAGAATTTATGCGTTCCAAGTCATCTTACTCTCGAAAGTGGTGACCTTCTTTTTCTTTAAAGGCATCTTGCAGTGACGTGACATGTTTATCGCACCCTCGACTTTTCTAACCGTTTCAATAGCCCGCTTTCTAAATTCTCCAACATCCACTTTACATATTTTCTTCTTTTCTTCCAGTAATTGATAAAATAGATCGTTGAGAGTTTTTGCATTCTCTCGGGTAAGCTTCTTGTCAGCCTGTCTCTGCCCTTTTAGATCAAACAAACAAACGATAAATATCAACTATACGTCTCTAGTGAGAGAATATAAAATATGAATTTTTGTACGCTACCATTTGGTAAATAAATTCAACCTTTGAGTTTTTCTCCGTCCAGCTTGATAAACTTAACTTTCATCATTCTCATCTCGAAGAAGGGAAGGCATATTACTAACCGCTCGTGAAGCTGTAGCGGACACTGGAAGATATTTCAGCTAGTGGTCTTCATCAGATTGCAAACGCAAAGAGAAAGATTTTCTCATTCTTAATGGTCCAGAACCTGAAAAGCGGAGCCATCACAATTAATATCGTCGTGTACTGAAGCTTCAATTACAGTTCAAAATGGACGATATGACTTACACCTTGACGTGATCTAAATAATACTTTTGTCGGCCCCACAATTTATCAATCAGGTATCAAACGAAATCATCACTTTTTATGTCGATCTTTTCAAACGTGTCTACATATTAATTGTGTCGCACCGAGCTGGTGCATTGTGCGGAAAATCAATCATAATGTACTTCGCGTTTACTATTATATAGCGTTCTTCATCTTCTATTCGCCGGGCAGAATTTAATCAGATAAACTCTTTTCAATCCACATTTTATCTAGTCCCTAACTTGTCAAGACATGTAATCATTCTCCAATTACACGTGTTCGACAAAACCCGTTTATTCGCCAACTTCTCTTTCGAATACTGAAATCGACATTTCTAATACTTATTGTTCCGCGCCTGGTGTTGCTACCATACTAGCGGACTAGAGAATTGTCCCGCAGTCTTTTTTATCCCTTTATGGCTAGTTGACGCACCTCCTGTTATACACTCTTGATGGTCTCACAAGGTTCTTTTTCTAATCTCGGAATACATTGAAACGTGGGACGCAAATTGAGTCTGACATTTTGTTTTTGAATAGTAGAGCTATACTTTAACAAAAATACCTCATTAACTGCTTTCCAGGAGCATTCAATCAAAGGTACTGTGTATGTCATACAATTCACGTACTGTCTATCATTCCTATTTCTCTTAATATATTGTTTGCAAGAGCACGACACGCAGGAGAATCAATCATGTCTTTGCATATGAGAATATGCATTATAATTTACACGAAATATTGTCAATAAGAAATGGCATACTGATACATCAATCCTTCAACCATGAACTATTCAGTAAAAAGCTTTATCCTTAGCTAGCGTTGATGAGCAAGTTGAATCGTCTTTCAAACATGATCTTTGTCTTTAGTATTAGTGTACAGCTACAAAGTGTATGTGTTGTTTTATTTAACAGATTTATAATGACCAACTATTTGCCTTAACAGAGTCAAATATTACACAGTCTGATGATACGTGTTTCAAGCGACTTTGTTAAGCCTGTTTGAATCAGTATTAGTTAATACGCAAATTTTTTAGAGGACAAAAATATCATTCGAGCAGAAGATGTTTGTTCCTGTAACACAAAACCTTTTTAATTTGATAATGTCTCCGCGAATGGTAAATACGCATCTCCGAGAACAATATCTCTTGGCACAGTATGAACCGGAGTTTGCTCAATGGCGTTTTCCCTTTTCGTCCATTTATTCAAACAGGCTGCTACTTGTCAGCGGATAAATTTTAAAGCAAAATGACGTTTCTTTTTACCCCATTCATGAGCACTTACGTTATCGGCTGTCTAAAATAGACTTGATTGAGTGCACAACCGACAAATTTTAAAGCAAGATGACGTTTTCCTTCTCGTTCATTCACGAGCACTTGCGTTATCTGTTATCAAAATAGGGTCAATAAAGGTCATTTGATACGATAATTATGTTTACTCTGCAGCAATATTTATTTGGCGTTTTCATGCGTTTGTTGTTATCAGAATCATTAGTCTTGTAATAGACCAAGCCTTTTATTACTCTGTTCATAGATCGAATTGTTCCATTTGCTTCTTTTTCACAAGTGATTGTTTATCCGTGGATAAAAAATTACAATTCGTTTATTAGTCAATTGTTAATTGTAGAGCAAATCTTACTCAATGGCGTCTTTTTCGATCTGTCGCTTTCACAGGTAGATACGCCATCATGCATCTAAAATGGGACAATAAAGTCCCTTCGCACTTGCCGTAGTCGGGTATAAACAAAAGTCTGTTTGAATGCCATTATTCCCACCTTGACCACCTTACGTGTTGCACATTAACTAATCAGGAAACGACGAACAATAATAAAGCTGATGATGCGTGCAACGTATGACTTGGAGGTAAGTAATTGGCGGGTGAATAACCGGATAACCAAATCATAGTAAGAAAGGACACAGATCTTTTTTTTTGTTCAGAATACATCACAGTTGGATTATTAAATGTTCAACTACAGTATTGTCTCTCTTAAAGTTTACTGTGATTATATTAAGTATCTATTTACATGCTTTTTTTGATTTACGATTGGAACGATAGATTGTGCAGCTATAAATTTACGGAACTATGTCAACTCTCTCCGGAATGTTCCCACCACCGTAGCACAGATCCCTGAGTACAAGACCCCATTCCAAAGTGTTACACATCCACGTATTTCAGATATTATATAAAGCGCCCAATGCGAAAAGTAGCCTTTTTACTGATCTCCTAATTTCTAATGGACGGCACATACAAACACATACACACATACCAACATACAACCCTCCAAATATGTTACATTACGCTATCACGGCCAACACCCAACGATGCCTACCGGGAGTGGATTCCCTTTGAAAACTTCGGCTTGGATACTGGCAGATGCTTTTTATACGGTCTATCTACAACGACGTATAAAAATATGCATCTGATCCCAGTCAAGGTAACGGACGAGACAAACGAGTCAGTTTATGGCAAGGTAAACTTACAATTTGCAAATATACTATATTAATATCTTGTTACTGTTTAATTATTTTTAAACTTACATGTGTGTATGCGATTTTATTAGTTATGCTGGCACGTCAAACGTGTATTGATAATGCTTGGGTACGTTGGTGGCACAGTGCGACGAAGACTGGTTTCTCGTCGCAAGAAGGCTTTATGATGCCACCAATACTAACATAATAAGAACGGCAAAACAGGTAAAAATCGAATTTTCAGAATATTATATATTCTTATTGCACGTATATGTATATTATATATATTTGTTATCGTGATTACTAAAATAATTGTAATTTTTATTCAATAATAGCCCGCTTTTGAACAGCCGGAGATTTTGACTCCCAACAATATTTGGATAATTGATATTACTCAAGGCTCATCAACCCAAGACTACTACCTAGTCTTCTACAGTGACATCCGTACTGTATTGGAAATGGTGATGCGGCCGTACGAGGATATCAAATTTATCGATTATCCAAATTTTTAAAAGTCAAAGAACTCGGGTCCGGGGGTTACGCAACGATGCAGAAGGCACGTTACGTGAACGCTTGCCGTTTGTCACATTGCAAGCAAGTGTTGTCTTGTCGGTTTGCATGACTTGTGACTAATACGTGTATCTGTTACAATCATTGAAATGCGCATCCTTGCTTTCCATAAACTAATTATCATGTTAGAAAATAAATTAAATGCTCTGACAAATATTTTAATTTCAAATTTGACAAATATTTTTATAAATAAACAGTCTGTGTTATCCTTTTCACTAATCTCAACTCGTCACTGGAAACATTGTTTACACCATTATCTGTTTACACTGATTTCTTGTCTGAAAAGCGCCCTAAATAATTCGTGAGCAATAAAGTCTTTATTCGAATAGTAGGAAACTTTACAAGTGTGAGTGGGTGCTTTATTAATCGCGCTCAAATTTTCGAATGGATATCAAAACCAGAGTTACAGCTAATCTACTTGGATTAATATGTCTGTTAATACATACAATTCGTTGGTTTACAAAACAATGTTCTAAAACTAATTGACGAGCTAACATCTCTTATCTTGTCAGCGCGTGTTGAGTTATTTTCCTTTACAATTGAAAGTAACACCTTCCGATTACATTGTCATATCGCACCAATAAGCGACATCCAATAGCGAATAAAATGCACATGGTGACGATTGTCTCCTTAACGCGGGATTTCTCGATTAACCGGAGAATGCACTTGGAGTATACGTTCATCTCATTCATTTACACAATTTACGCATTGCGTGGTGTAGGCAGTACAGCAACTTCATGGCCACAGAGCAACTCAAAATTGGTCTTGATGTCCTGTTCTTTTATATACAATAGCTTCAGCAAAACCTTTGTCAATTGGTCTAGGAAATCATTCCGACCGATTGGTAAGACCTTTAAAAAAATTGGAAAGAAAATTATGTCGTTAAACTTGTGATTAGCGAATGATAAAGACGATGACGAAGAAGTCGATATGCTAACTAGTGGCTTATTAACTAATATTCCCACCTACTGTAGAATCCGATGAACGCTAGAAGATCAAACTGAACTAACGCATGTTAAACATGTAGATGAGAACAAACTCAAATCAAGTAGTAAAATACTATGCCGGTGTTTGGTGATACTTTCACCAACTACGTTACAAATACTTGACCCGTCCAGACATCGTAAAGTCCTCAACGCTGGATTTGTGACGCAATGAGCTTAGATTTTCCACGAGGCTATCCATGATCCGTACGTGATACCTATTCAGTCTAATTCGGCGGATGACAACAATGATGCTGTTCTTCACTTTGGTAACATTGCGTCTCAGTAATCAACAAGTATCAACAGGGACATTATCATCTGAGGAATATGAAACAAGCAGAAGTTATACTGGAAGAATGGTATGGACGAAAGAGCGCGGGCATATATCAGAAGACGCACGAATTCTTCAGATCATTGCAATCGGATGGCTTAACATTCGTGCGCTGCGATGCCGAGAACGGGGAGAGTTCACGGTGCTGAAGACGTGTTTATTAAAGTGAGGTAGGAAACTTACATGACCACTGGAGCGTTGGCATCATTTCACTGTGCTACTAATTTTTCTATTCCTGTACAGTCGCGAGAACGTGTCGTCTCATTCAACATTCTGTAGAATGATATCGTTAAGATTATGATTGATAGTTATTAACAACTTAAACATCGTTATTAGTAACGAGAAAGGCTTTTACATGCAGTCATTAGCGGTTGATAAGACATACAGTCGGTCGCC